>QZGG01001465.1:0-16504 GCA_006409495.1 Sedum album | reverse complement strand
TTTAGGATGTATGAGGCGGCGGAAATGGAAGGAGCTTAGGAGAATGAGCATAGGTAGCATGAGGCTCTTGGTCTTGATGAGGAGGTGAGTCATCGGGAGTACGGATTCGGTTGGAGGGTCCTTCTCCTCTCATTCTCTTTGTTACTTGTTCTACCGCACGAAGAGGACGAAAAGGCCTCACAACCCACCGATCATTCCCCCATTCAATCATGTGCATTTGGCGCATCCTCCTAACATCAAACACTTCTTTGCGTACGGGAGGGAAGTGGTCAACGGAGAATCCTAAGTGTATGGCAATCCATGTGATGATAGCTCTGCCACCTAAACCCTTTGCCTTAGCATTTGGCTGTTGGTACTCTTCAAATTGTCTTGTGAGCATTTGTACCAAGTCAATCTTCTTCCTCTCCTAAATCAACCTCATCAATCCAAGTCATGCTTGTAAACATGTCTTCCTCCATCCTTCCTCACAAAAATTGCCATAGAGACAAGTCTATGTATCACCTTATACCTCCTCACCCAAATCATAGTGGATGGTTCGGGAGATACAAATGTTTCAATCCTTTTGGTGATCTCCTCCCAAAACCGATTCCTTCTAAGGGGATCATTCCTAGGGTAGACTCACGCAACACTTCCTACCTCATCATCATTAATTGTGTCACTAGGAAGGTTGTCCTCCATACCTAGGATCTCCCTTACTTCATCCTCCCTAAGTCTCTACCATCTATCTCCTAGTCTAAAATTCCATCCCATCACATACCTACGCCTTCCATCTACCAAGCCTTCATCTATATCTCCATCAACCCATTCGGCACTAAATGTACACATGAATTCCTTGACCATTCTAGGGTAGGTACCCGAATCTTCCCTCAATAAGAATCCTAATCCACAATGATCTAACAATTCATGGATCGTACCTCTTTGCATGTGAGGAAGAGACTCAATCTCATCAAGCTTAGGGAAGACGGTTCCCGGTATCTTGAAGTCTTCATACATCATGTACCTCTCTTGCTCTTCTCTCCTTTCAAATTGAAGAGGTTCCCCAAATGGATATGGAATGAGGCTTGGGGTATCCGAATTGGTTAGGAGGAGGGGAGGTTGCCATGCATGCGAGAGGATGATGATGATCTAAAGGGATTCCATCTTCTAGCCATTGATGATGATGGATTGGAGTGGTTTTGGATGAGTTGATGAGTTCAGTAAGGTTGTGGTATGAGGAGGTGATAGAGTGCTTTTGTACGCTACTTTAAGTCCGTTACACTGCTCATATTCTAACATATTTTAGTATAAGATTACGCTTTTGGTGTAGTTTTGTATTACAGGCTGATTAGAAGAGTTAGAACAAAAATGCAACAAGAAGGCTGAATCTTGGAACTAAAGACAACAAAGTGACAAGGTGCAAAAGACCACTAGCAAAACGATGACGTCAGCAGCCAGCGAGATATTCGGAACGATGACATCATCACGCGCAAAGAATATTTCTAAGTTCGGTTTTTGGAGATCAAGTATTTCCTAAGCTGATTTTTAGAGATGAAGATGATTTCCTACAGATATTCTTGCCTAAATATTCGTGGAAACCCTAGGAGGCCAGACTATAAATACAAAGCTTCATGGAAATCACAAGTGTGCGTACTTGGAGAGAAAAAGAGCAGAATGCCGGCTGAGCCGTGCGCGAGAGCTGTCACGCGAGCCTGACGACGCATCACTCAGATTTGCCTTGTTATTTTAGTTGTTCTATAATTATTCTTGAGATGTATTCATTCAGTATGTGTAGCTAACTTACTGAATTCAGTTTGGATTTGAATCAATGAATTATATGTTTTGAGGTCTTGTTCTTAATTTGCATGGTGAAGTTTAGTATTATTATTCTGAACTCAATTGCATGATAATTAGGTTAGACAATTAAGTGAAGCCTTGCACCGCAGACTTAGTTGTAGAATCTATTATCTATAGTTGATAGCTACCTTGACCGGATTCGTTGTTGACTAGACTAGGTTGAGTAATAATATCATACGGACCTTGACCGGAATGTATGTGTAGGTCATTAAGCTGTGACAGGACCTTAACCTACGTGAACATTATATCATGTATCTTTAGTGACCGAGGATATACATAGAAATTCATAGTGAAGAATCTGAATCGAGCTCATCTTTTGCATAGTTATTAACATCTTTCATACTTGCTGTCTGATTGTGCGCCAGTTACACTTGCGCAACAGTTTTCTTTTCTTTTACTTATTTTTACTCACAACCCCAATCCTTAGTTGTAGATAAAAGACACTTCTCACCGTTCCCTGTGGATTCGACCCAGCTTACCAAGACTATACTAGTAGGAGAGTCGGGACAAATTTGCAGCACTCAACGACGTGCTCGTCAGGAGGTTTGAAGCTTAGGGTGCTTAGTGAGAGAAATGATGTTGTGAAGAATGAGGAAAAATGGGTAAAATAGGGAAAATCACTTGAGAGACCCGAGGGAAGGTCGGCCGAGCAGAATTGCTCTTTAGAATTGGTCGGCCGAGCAGAATGAATATGCAAGGAATGGAAAGTGCTGCTCGGCCCAGGTGAATCTGCTCGGCAGAGGTCGAGTATGCTTGATGAAATGTTGAGATTCAGTGGTTTTTGCTCGGCCAGAGGAGTGTTTTGCTCGGGCATAGGAAAATTCACTGATCTATCAATGAATGTCTGCTCGACAGAGGGTAAATAGTTGCTCGGGAGAGCAGAATTCAAATACAATTCGCGCCCTAAGTTCTACTATGTCGACTTATAACTTTACCTATAAAAGACCTCGGCCTAGGACGTCTAATATGAGCACATTCATGCTAACCTAAGCTAGTGAACAATGTGCAAAATTCTATTGTGTGGATCATGGAAATGGGAATCATAAACAAACACATCATAAAGTTCAAACACAAAGTTCACAAAACATGAAGTTCAAACATGAAAATGAAACACATAAAGACCTAGCAAAGGAGATCAAGCCAGGAAATAACACTTAGACAAGTAAATATCTTCATTCTCCATTAGTATCCTCATCTTGCTCCTCATGATCTCCCCTATGAGCCTCGATTCTCCATCTCCTCCATCACCTCATCTATGGTGATGTCATTCTCCATTTCCCTTCCTTCATTCGCCGTGGTGAATATGGGAACTCGGGCCTATAAAATCCTTGAGGGTGTGGTGGTGGCCTATACCTTTGGCAACCCATGTGTGTGGTAATCAAGGAGAAGGTCTCGTGCCCCCATTGCACGAGCTCATTAATGTAGGCGTTAGAACGCTCTCTTTCCACTCTCATTCGCTCAATCTCCTTGATCATCTCTTCCATTTGGGCATAGGTTGCATACCTAGGCGTAGAGGATTCTCCTTGTTCCATATGTGTGGTCCTAGCGGGTGAAGGTTGGTGATTTTCCCTAGCTTCCTCGGCTTGCTCTTCTTCAACAAATCTTCTTTGTTCGGAGCTCTTTGCACCCGGTAGGGACCATCAACCCAAGATTTGTCCTCATTCAACATTTGCATTATGATCATCCTCTTCACATTAAGCACTTCCCTCTTCAACTATGCACCCAAGTCAAATTTAAACCCAAAATCCAAAGCGATCAAAGTGATGATCGTTCCTCCACCCAAAGCCTTACTCTTGGACTTACCACTTTGGTATGTCTCAAACATCCTAGTAAAAAATGCCTATTAAATCAAGGTGTCCTCCCTTGCTCAACACTATCATAGCATCCAAATCCGACCTACTAACCATCCTACCTCCATCCGTCCAAATAAAGATGGCCATGGAGATAATCCTATGTATGACTTTCCATCTCGGGTTAGTAATCAAATTAGACGATTCCGAGGAACCGAATGAAGTTCTACCCTCGGCTATCTCCGCCCAAAATTCATCTCTTTCCCTTCTTGTAAAGGAAGGATAGATACCTCTCCTACTCACTTCATCCTCATCATCTCTAAATATCATCCCAAGCATCGCCCTTATCTCCACAATACCCACATTAAATCTATAACCATTCATCATGAAACTCCAACTAACCACAACCCTTTCTCCATCCACCATCTCCCATTCCGCACAAAATGTACACAAAAATTCCAACACTAACCTCGGGTATGTACCCGGATCCTCATAAACTATAAAATTCAATCCACAATTTGAAAAGATATCTTTAAGGGAGGTTTCATTCATACCCGCAAGTGAATTGATCTCTTCTAGGCAAGGATAGAGAGGTGCCTTCACCTTGTACTTCTTGAGCAATGCATACCTTTCCTTAGCTACCTTGTCAAACTTGAAGGGTCCTTCATTTGGATAATTCATATCCATAGGTGTAGTGTTGGGGAGAGCTAGTGGTGGTGGTGGTGGGTTGGATGAAGGTTCCCTAATCACAATTCCACCGCTCCTTGGCATTTGAGGCTTGTTGGACGAAGGTTTCTTACTCTTTGAGGAGCAAGTCACTTTTTCCTTTCCTTTGTTGTTTTTGGGAGGCATTGTGGTGGGTTAGGGTTTGAGTGTTGGGAAGTTGGAAATTGGGTCGATTTTGATGGGGATTTTGGTGTGAGTTTGTAAAGGGGGAGATTTGGGAGCTTTTGCAACCAAAATTACGGAATTTGGTTGAGAAATGAGTGAGTTAGGGCTTGGTAGGGTTTGGAGGTGGTGGAGGTCGAATCGGAGGGGATGAAGTGGGGGGTTGCTCGTGCTGTCCTCGGAAAGAGGTTATTAATTATGGTCGGCCGAGCAGAATTTTGGCTATGGGTTTAGTCGGCCGAGCAAAATTTTGGTCATCAATTTGATCCTCTTCTGCCGAGCAAAACGACGTCGGGCGAAGTCTTCAAAACTGCTTGGTCGACCTTTATTCTCCTCGGACCGAGCAGAATGTTCTGATCCAAATATGCATTTCCTGAAATTTTCTAAGTGTTGATATCTGCTCGGCAGAGGAAGGATTCTGCTCGGCCCGACCAAAATTCACTGACTTTTTATGTATCGATTTTGATACCTTGCTCGGGCAGAGGAGTAAAGTGCTCGGCAAAGGAGATTTCCATACTTAGAATATTTTCACCTAGTTCTCTGAGGAAATCTACTCGGCCCAATGAATAACTTGCTCGGCCCCATTAAAATCCACTGATAGTTTTGGTATCAAAATTACCCGGGAGAGCAGATTTCTGGACTTCGATTATTTTCTGATCAGGAAATCTGCTCGGCCGACAAGCTGCTCGGCCCGAACAAATTTTACTGCTTTTTCTTGGCTTGGAATTACTGGATTGCTCGGCTAAGGGGTATGTTGCTCGGCCTAGGAGGGTTTAGGATATATGGAACTTGTGCCTTAAAGTGAAATTTCATGGAAAACTAAAGTCCTAGGCACATCTAAAAATTATACCCCCTAGGTAAGAAATCACCCCACACTTAGCTCAAATCATATGTCACAAAAATTCATGCAAGCTAAGTGATATTCCAATCAAGCAAACAATCAAGATCTATAGCAATCCATAGAAAGCACAATCACTCAATCAAACCATCAATCAAACCATCAATCATTCAAGTAAATTAAGAATAGGGGCACGACACTTACTAGCCTAGTTTAAGGTCTTGGCTAAGACGTAGCCGAGGCCTTAACTCCAAGAAACACACTCAGTGAGTCCTTTGCTAGGATCCCTCACTAAGCGGTGCAAATAAATCTTCACTTCACATCAACTAGCCTTAGCTTGGCTAGCTCATTATCGTTAAAATTCCCGTAATAGTGCTTGAGCCGGTGACCATTAACCTTGAAGATGTCCCCATTGAGAGATTTGAGCTCTACATGCCCATCTTCATAAACTTTTAAAATCTCATACGGTCCCGACCATCTTGATTTCAATTTTCCTGGGAATAGCTTGATTCTCGAGTTGAATAAGAGAACCTTATCTCCTTCCTTGAAATTCTTCCTAGAGATTTTGCTATCATGCCAAATTTTGGATTTCTCTTTATATAGCTTAGCACTGGTAAGTGACAAGGCTTTCCATATATAAGCCTATAGGGAGACATCCCGATTGGCGTCTTGAAGGCGGTCCTATACGCCCATAATGTATCATCAAGTTTAGACGACCAATCCTTCCTAGAGCTTCCCACAACTTTCTCCAAATAGACTTCAACTCCCTATTTGACACTTCAACTTGGCCACTCGTTTGTGGGTGATAAGGGGTTGCAAGCTTGTGGTAAACTCCATACTTTTTCAGCATTGTCTCTAGGCTTTTTTCTCTAAAGTGAGCTCCATTGTCACTTATAATGTTCTTGGCACTCCAAATCTGGGAAATATGATCTTCTTGAAAAGCTTGTGTACATTCTTGGCATCACAATTGGGGGAGGCTAAAGCTTCAACCCACTTGGAGACATAATCCACCGCAACAAGAATGTATCTATTTCCTCGAGAAGATGGGAATGGTCCCATATAATCTATGCCCCAAACGTCGAAAATCTCAATCTCTAGATGCCTTTTTGAGGCATTTCATCCTTCTTGAAAGATTTCCCGATCGTTGGCAAGAATCACAAGCTTTGACAAATGAATAAGCGTCCTTGAACAAGCTTGGCCAATAAAACCCGCATTGTAAAACCTTGGCAACGGTTTTAGAACTAGAACCGTGTCCTCCATACATAGATGAGTGGCAATCTCTAAGAATTGTTCTTCATCGGGAACACAAGTTCTATAACTCCATCAACACAAAGCCTATAGAGGTAAGGCTCATCCCAATATACCTTGAAGACTCATACTTAAGCTTTCTTCTTTGGTTGTAATCAAGTCTTCATTGATGACACCGCAAGCTAGATAATTAACTATATCCGCATACCATGGTGTCTTGGAGCACTCAATAGACATCAAATATTCTCCAACAAAGGTGTCCACTATGGAGAGCTTCCATCCTCTATATCTTCCACACTCAACCGAGACAAGTGATCGGCCACTACATTCTCAACTCCTTTCTTATCCTTTATCTCAATGTCGAATTCTTGAAGGAGGAGCACCCACCGAATCAATCTTGGCTTAGCTTCTTTCTTAGAGACAAGATATTTGATTGCCGCATGATCGGTAAATACTATGGTCTTTGAACCAATCAAATATTGCCTAAACTTCTCAAATGCATACACTATGGCCAACATTTCCTTTTCGGTGGTAGTGTAGTTCTCTTGAGTGGTATCAAGGGCTTTACTCAAGTAGTAAATGACATGTAGTTTCTTATCCACTCGTTGCCCCAATACCGCTCCAATAGCACCATCACTTGCATCACACATAAGCTCAAAGGGAAGTTCCCAATTAGGCGGTTGAATAATGGGAGCCGACACTAAAGCCATCTTTAGTGTCTCAAAAGCTTTTACACAAACCTCATCCATAACAAATTCCACTTCATTGCAAAGAAGGTTAGTGAGTGGCTTAGCAATCTTGGAGAAATCCTTTATGAATCTTCTATAAAATCCAGCATGTCCAAGAAAACTCCTCACTCCTTTTTGATCTCTAGGAGGTGGTAACTTCTCAATAACTTGGATTTTCGCTTTGTCCACTTCAATTCCTTTCTTTGAGACCAAATGCCCTAGGACTATTCCTTCTTTGACCATAAAATGGCATTTTTCCCAATTTAGCACAAGGTCCATCTCAATACACCTAGCCAAAACATGAGACAAGTTTAGAAGGCAATCATCAAAGCTATAACCATGAACCGAAAAATCATCCATGAACACCTCAATAGATTTTTCCAAAAATTCAGCAAATATAGACATCATGCATCTTTGAAATGTAGCGGGTGCATTACATAAACCAAATGGCATGCGTCTATATGCAAAGGTGCCATAGGGACAAGTAAATGTTGTTTTTTCTTGGTCATCGGGATGTATGGGAATTTGAAAGAAACCACTATATCCATCAAGAAAGCAAAAGTATTCATGTCCCGCTAATCTTTCTAGCATTTGATCAATAAATGGGATAGGGAAATGATCTTTCTTAGTGGCTTTATTCAATTTCCTATAATCAATGCACATTCTCCAACCCGTGGTAGTCCTAGTAGGAATCAATTCCCTTTATCGTTCTCTACCACCGTAATTCCCCCTTTCTTGGGAACTACGTGAATAGGGCTCACCCAATCCGAGTGAGGAATGGCATATATAATCCCGCATCCCTTAGCTTGGTTATCTCTTTTAAGACTACCTCTCCAAGTTTAGGATTAAGCCTTCTAAGAAATTCTCTACAAGGTTTAGCATCATCTTCTAGCTTAATCCTATGCATGCAAACACTAGGACTAATGCCTTTGATATCATCAATAGTATGTCCAATAGCATTCTTATGAGTTCTAAGCACATGCAATAACTTGGAAGTCTCACCATCATCAAGTGAAGCACTCACAATCACCGGTAAGGATTTAGCTTCATCTAGAAATTCATACCTTAGATTTGGTGGAAGAGGCTTAAGCTCTCCACCAAATTCCTTACCTTCTTTGGCGATTGAGTGGGTTTTACCTCAATTTCTTTCTCTCCTTGCTGAATACACTCCTCCTCTTCTTCCTCAACTAGCATTTCTTCTTCCAAAGCTTCATCCATAAGTGAGGAAAACGAAATGCTATCTACATCTTCGGTCAAAAGCTCACTTTCGAAAGAGGTTAGTGCATCTTTGCAAACATAATCAAGAGTATCATCACAAGTATCCAAGAAATGACATTCTAGAGCATTTGTAGGGGAGCTAAGAACTTTTTTCAAATGGAATTAATCTTTCACTACCAACTTTAAGTTCTATAGTCCCTTCTCCACAATCAATTATAGCTCTAACGGTATTCAAGAAAGGTCTACCAAGAATGATAGGAATGTCATGTTCTTCATCCATTTCAAGCACATAGAAATCAACGGGCACATAGAATTCTCCTACCTTAATAGGCACATCTTCTAGAATTCCCTTAGGACATCTAGATGATCTATCGGCTAATCTTAGCTAATGGTAGTAGGAGTCAATTCACCCATGTCTAATCTTTTAAAGAGTGAAAATGGCATCAAAGATATACTTGCTCCTAAATCACACAATGCCCTAGCAACATTCACATCACCAATAGCAATTGTAAATGAACCATGATCAAGTGACTTCCTAGGCATGTTATCTTGAATAATAGCACTACAATTAGCATCTAAAGCCACATGATCACTCTCAAGAAGTCTACGCTTGTTAGAAAAAATTCCTTTTAAGAACTTAACATAGGAAGGCATTTGAGCAAGTACCTCAACAAATGGAATTGTGACATTGATCTTCCTTAGGATCTCCATGAACCTTTTTCCATTTGCGTCTTCCTTTTGTCTCCTTAGCCTTTGGGGAAATGGGACCTTGGGCACATAAGGAGGTGGCTCCTTGTAGGTAGGTTCTTCTTCCACTTCTTTTTCCTTTGGCTTTGGAGGAGTTTCATCCTTTTCTCAACTCCCTTGCCTTTCTTTGAGTCCTTAACAACCTCCATTGGTTTAGGATCCTCTAACTCTTTCCCTCCTCTCAACGTGATTGCATTGATTGTCTCGGAAGAGTTGACATCCGGTTGAGAGGGGAGTTTCCCTTGATACCTTTGACTAGATGATGAGGCTTGTTGAGCAATTTGTGTCTCAAGCATCTTGTTATGTGCATGTATTGCTCCATCTTTTGAAATTATCATATGAGTATCCTTTGTTCTTCTCAAGCATCTTTTGTTGTTGAGCTTGTGTTGCGGCCATTTGTGCCATCAAGCAATCAAAGGATCATCATTCGATGGTTGTGGAGGCTTGTCCTCTTGCCTTTGCACATATCCTTGTCCTTGGTTTCCACTTTGGTAATCTCTTCTAGGGTAAGTACTTCCTCCTTGATAGTTGTTCCTTTGTTGTGGAGGAATGTAACTTGAAGAGGTTTTTCCTTGGTAATTGTTTTGTGGAGGCCTCTCATTGCTTGGAGGTGTAGGTCTTCTAGGGAAGTTAGGGTCCTCATGAAACCGAACTTGTTGATTTGGGATCTAGGTTGATAGAGGATGGATTGGGGCACTTGATATCCTCTATCTTGGTTCCTATTGACATAGCTCACTTCTTCAAACTCCTCTTGCTTCGAGAGACAACCTTGATCCTCCTCAATATGATGAACATCCTTTCTCCTATTGTTCATGTTGAAGTTTCCGAGGCTTTGAGCTAGAGAATTTACTGTTTTTGCCAAAGAGTTGAAATCTTCCTTAGTTACGGACTTGGAGGATTGCTCCTTATCCTTCTTCTTAAATGATTTCTATCTCCTCCCCATTGATGGCTATTCCTTGCAAGCTTCTCTATGATTTTGAACCCTTCCGTGGCGGTAAGGTCCATAATTCCTCCACCACTTGCTTGATCCATTAAATTCCTAGCATCTTGATCCATTCCATCATAAAAACTTTGAAGCAATTGCCATTTGTTGAATCCATGGTGAGGGCATTCTCTTTGTAGCTCCTTGAATCTCTCAAAAGCCTCATAGAAAGTCTCATCATCCATTTGAGTGAATTGAGTTATCTTGTCTCGAATTTTCTTTGTCTTCGCGGGAGGGAAGAATTGCATCAAAAATTCTTGGGCTAGATCCTCCCATGTTCTAAATGTGTTCGGCTCATGGCTCATTAACCAATCCTTAGCTTTGCCACTTAGAGAAAATGGAAACACCTTCATGTAGACATATTCTTGTTTGATTCCCGGGACTTTGTAAGTCCTACATAGCTCCGTAAATTGTGCAAGGTGAGAATTCGGGTTTCCATACCCATCAAATTGTGGAAGCAACCATATGTAGCAACGCAGATTTTACTTCAAACTCATTCTCCTCCCCTTCGGGCATATATATTGGCGATCCATAGTGACCAATAGTTGGAGCAATGTACGTTCCACGGGTCTCTCTCCTTGATCAATCATGGGTGTCTTGGTGGTCTAGCTTGGTTGTTTTGTTGATGATCCATTAGCAAAGGTTGTTGAAGATTAGGTCTAGTATCGGGAATGGCGGTTAAGGGAGTAGGATTGTCGTTTGATGAACTCGATGCTTTGGCTTGGGCTCTCTTTTGTTGTGCTCTTGTTGTCATTCACCAACCTAACACAATCAAGAGAGTGCTTAGGCAAGAATAAACGACTAAAGGCAATACAAGAAATAGCTAAGCAAGCAATAAGTGCAAACAAACAAAAGAAAACTAGAGTGAATTAGACAAACAAAAGCAATGCAAACTAGCTAACAATCCTAGGAACTCATCCCCGGCAACGGCGCCATTTTGACGTGTAGTTTTAGTGGAAGTTTTAATGTCCTAACACGGCAAACAAAATTTATATCTAGGAGACCTAGAGTCGAATCCCTAGAGATGAGTTAGAATTGATTAACTAGTTTACTACTTAAGATTTGCCTAATAAAAGGTTTGGGGGAATTTGTAAGAGATTTATGTTTTTGAAAAGGTTAATATGCAAACTAAAGGTGATCAAGGATCTATGGACCCTAGGCTATAGCATATAAGGTGATGACAATCAATCATGCAACAATTAATGAATAGAAAATGATTAGACTAGTTTATTTATGAACATTAATCCTAAGGTCAACTTTCATTGCATGTTAGGACTAAGAGGTTCATTTAAATGGAGGCCTCAATCTTTCAATATTTGGCTCTCCCTTAGGTAATGGACTCTTCCTCAATCTTTCAATATTTTGGAAGAGTTACCATAACCTAGATCAAGTAAACTAGTCATCCACATCAATCCTACACTTTCATGTCAAGATCAAAGTAGATTATTCATGCAAGGCTATCTAATCAACTCTATATCAACTTTCATTGCATATATCATTGATTAGGTTCAATTAATTACACTTAAGCATTTTCACAAACACTTAATGTGCAACATTTAATAGATGTAGCCAATACACAAAATTCATATCAAAATTCATTGCATAACAAATTAATCATCATCCAAATACATGCATAACCTAGGGATCCATAGGATCCCTAACCAATCACTACTCACTACTCATGCTAACTAAGAAGGAAACAACAATGAAATGTATGAAAACATGAAATTAATTGCAAACTAGAGTAGAAATGTAGAGGTTGATGCTTGATCTTCACTCCAAAGTCTTCAATTGAACACAAAAGCTCTTGATCTTCAAAAATCAAAATTCTAGGGTTGCTGGTCAAAGTCCGAAGTCAAGGCCCCGAGTTTGAAATGTCCAAAAAGTTTATATACTCGGCAGTCCTCTCCCTAGCAAGTTTGACCTCGGCCGAGCAGAATAATTGGGGAAAATCTGCTCGGCCGACTTGTTTTCTTCTGGCCCGAGCAGATTGGATAAGGTGCATTTTGGTCCTCGCAGGGCAGCTTCTACTCGGCAGAGCTCCTCTTGGTCCACCCGAGCAGATTTATACTCGGCCCGAGTAAAAATCTCTGAGACTTATTGTATCAACTCTTGATAACTCCTGGGCCGAGCAGAATTGTCTTCGACCGAGCAGGACTCCTTTGATCTCTTCATGTAATGATCCCCTGCTCTGGTCGGGCGAGCAGGACTTCCTTGGCCGAGCAGATCAGGTTGTGCATCATCCGAGGAGGGCTTGCACGTTTGGTCGACCGAGCAGATTCTGCATGGGAATTTCTGCTCGGCCGAAGTGATTTCTGGCCATCTTGAGTCAACTTCCTCGGTTGAGTAGGTTTTGCTCTTAGGCACTTGACTTTAATTTTCATCCATTTTGCTCCATTTTGTGCTTTGTACCCTCTTTGATAAACTTTGAATAAAATCTGCATAAAACACAAAAGAGTATCAAATTCTTCACAAAATAATCGAGAACTAGCAAGAATCAAGTATAAGAAGTGTACAAATACTAGCGAATTTGCACACTTATCAGCAGCCATTTGGTTCGATGAGCAGGTGTTACGTACTCTATTACGTAGTAACATTGGGGACTCAACTATAATTTAGGAAATATGAACTATGACTTATATGTTATCCTAGTTGGGTTTGGATTGAGTGACAAATGAATTAATCAAGTTTCTTATCGTAGTCTTCATCTCCACATCGTCTCCCAATTTCATTTAGTCCTCTCCAACCTTCGTCTATCTCATCTCCTTTCTACCTTATTCAAGTTCGGTGCACACTTAATTGCATCAATGGTACTTTCATTTAGAGAATCGGATGGTGATTTGTTGTCGGAAGATATCAAAGCCCTAAATGACATCAACATGGAAATGAAAAATATCGATATGTTTTAAAAGGATGGAGGATTCATTACGCATACAGTGTATAACTACGAATCATATTTTCTAGTGGCGCATGTGAATCATATTTTCAATGGATATTGCAATCAAATATGGGATCCTTACATTATGGCTTGCGAATACATTTGGTATTTTTCGGAACGATGGGATGTAGTGGTCTCTTCAATCCAAAAGGTAGAATCTATGTTCAAGTTATTTTCGGGTGAGTGTTGGAAAACACGTACAAGCTTATATATAATCAGGGTAACTCATATTACTAAGTTACAATTCATCCGATATTGTGAGGGAAGAGTTGTATTCTGTTTGACCTTCTTGATGAAGCTAGTAGGTAATTGGATTGCCTATATGACTTCAAATATGACAAACGTGTGTAACTTGAAAGCCAATCATGCAGACACTAAAGTAAAGGAAAAGGTTCAAGACGTGGAAAGGATATCTTTAAGTTGCTAGCACAATTTTGTATTTGGAATGCTGAGATTTCCTTGCTTACAACAAAAAGTTTGCTCTGGCTATCACTTTTCACATTGGGATAATGGGAATGTTTTAGACATGTTTGGTTTCAGTCAATTCATTCAAGACAGAGGATTTTGTTTTGAATATTATCTTGAGATGGAGAAATCAGAAAGTCTGCCAAATTGCTTTGGAATAGGAATATTTGATGGATTGAACTTCATTATTATACTTGTTTGCATGCAAACACATAGAAGAAGGTTTCCAGTCTTTGATGATAGTCAGGGGCGGAAGCACACTACACCAGAAATATACTTAAGGGACTTATATTGATGAAGTCACATTAAGAACATAAGAGACATTATGTGACTAACATATTTAGTCAGTCGCTTAGCAAACCTTTTGCGACTAAAGGTAAGCGACAAGCCAATGTTAGTCACGGTAAGTCTCTATCGCGACAAATGATGAAGCGACAGTCCATAGTATGTCACTTTAGTAAATATTTTTAATTGTCACGTACTCTCTGCCGCACTGTTGGCACATCAATAATTTACATGTGATTTATTTCAGACACAATTGTAGTTGTTCACCAACATTTATATGTTATCTGATTAACATTGATATATGTAAGTCGCATACACGTTAATGTAAAATGAGTATGAAACCTTTGAACAAACTCCTACGGAACCCCCATTTCGCTATTTCTTCACTCTTTCTCGATTATTTTTGCATCTTTGACGACTTTGACAAGTATTTAGCATGAAATATCACATATGATATTAAGTCAAAAGGTCTGGATCAATAAGTTGCATAATTAGTTATTGTTTGTAAATGATTTTTCGTTTATACATTTCTAAAGTCTTTATGGTATATATATATATATATATATATATGTGTGTGTATTTGGAAACTTATAAATTTGTACAAATTAGTTCATATAAAGTAACATGGTGAAGAAGATGAACAATTTTAAGGTAAACCCTTCTTGGACATTGAATCATATGATTATTCAAGTTACATGAATGAAGATTACTTGTTTGCACTTTAAAAAAGTTGAAGTAATTTTTTTGATGAACTCACGTTTTTCTAAACAATTTATTCTAGACTTTTATGTTAATTATATATGTTAATGTGAGTTGTAAGAATTTCAGCATTGATCATGTTCTCTACGTATTTGTAAATGTTCTTAAGTAACATGGAGATAACAACATGTGCAAGGTATTATAAAAACTGCTTATTATTTGCGACTAACATTGAGTGAGTGAGTCACATAAGACCTAAAAATTTCAGGCGGGATTTGAAAATTTCAGGCGGCATCTGAAAAATCTCATTTGACATCCGAAATTTTTAGGCAAAATCTGAAACTTTCACTAACTTTACAAATGAAAGAGAAATCACTTAGCATCTCTACACACTAATCTCACTCTCTCTCAAAGGATTTCACTACTTACACTCATTGAAACTCTCTTTAAATTCTTCAAAGGTGCGGCCTTGGTGGTGTTCATGCAACTACCGGTATTTCTTTTTATCAAAGTTGATTGATATACCTTTGATTAAGTCCTTGTTATGAACTTATAAGCTGAGTTTTTTCCATGTTTAGATTTCTAAATGAACGGGGAGGCTTCTCAACTACTTATTACTTCTTTGAGTGAATCAAGCGCTTCCAAACACATTCATCATCACTTTGTACCTCATTTGGGATCTTCCTTTAGTGGACGGTTGATGTGCAAGTTGGGGCAAGTCTCGCTTGAGATGTCTTGGATATATTTTTTGTGAACTTTGTGATTGGTGGTACAATTTTCAAGCAATTTGATGTGTAGTTGATGTATTTGGCATTAAACTTTGTATTTGCAACTTGAAAATAAAATTTATTTGAGTTGTTTAACCATTGATCATGTGTTAACATTATAGACACTAAAATGCAAAAAAAATACTACAACATACGAACTCAAAGTTAAAATGGCACTCTAATCTGACTCATGATTTATGCGACATACTATTTTGGTGTCACAAAAAGAGGTTATTATATGCGACTAACATGTTTTGTGCGAGTCGCGTAAGTGGCTTGCGACAGTCCTTATGCGACTTACCTTATGCAACACCAATTACGTCGTATAAGGATTAATACGACTTAGGACTTATGCGACTAATTTTTAACTGTTGCTTAAGTGTATTTCTGGCGTAGTGCAGGGGGCTGGGGGCTGACGGCTGAGCACCCTGCTTGATTTTTATATAGGTGTAAACTTTAGACGTAACTGTTGTACGAAACAGCGCAGCGGAGTTGAGTTAATTTTATATTGGTTAATTTTATAAAGACTTAAAGCCAAGGTTCGAATCTCATCTTCCGCAATTATTTTGGTTAATTTTATATTGGTTTTTAATACATTATATAATAAATAATGAAGTGTAAAGGATGTGTGTGCCTGCTAGCGTGGTGGAATTAGGCTTTGGCGAATATTTTCTTGGGCTGGGTTCGATTCTTAGAATTATTTATGTGATTTTTATTTATTTTTTGACATTTTACAATTGTGTATTATTAAAAAAAATGTTACCCTATGAAATTATAACTGAATATTTTATTATAATGCTTTTTTGAAAAAAAATTGCCCCCTAACTTTGATCTCTGGATCCGCCACTGATGATAGTGTCCTGTTGATTTGGAAAGGTCAACATTTCTTTATTTAAGTTTTTGGCTTAGTATTTCTAGACTATTTGAAAAGATTTTTCAGTATAAGCGACATGGAACTAATGACTGTTCTTTTTTGGTGCTGAGATTCTTGGCTTGGCAGTTGGTTAATGCATATGTTGTTGAGAAGGATGAAACTCACTCAGACAAGATGATGGTGAAGCATCATAATGTTTTCAAT
>QZGG01001464.1:0-64200 GCA_006409495.1 Sedum album | reverse complement strand
AGGGGTGATTCGAGGAGAAAATTATTTTTATGGGGTTTGGCGGAGAAAGAGCGTGTTCTATAGGTGGCAATTAATCCTAAATCTTATAACTAATAATTCTACAATTATGTCTTCGTCCTAAAAAGTACAAAATAAATCTTGAACTATCACCTGGAATTTAGGGTTTGTATAATTTCATTTTCCAAATAGATGATCAAATTACCACCTTTTCGTCTTTACGTTCACAAAGAGTTGACTGATTATGAATAAAGTAAGTATAAATTCGTTTGCACATTTCATTTATTGAATATAACATATGTGATTAATTATACTCTTAATTAAATTTTTAAAAAATGAGGTTTTTGTAATCATCTAACTAATTGAATTTTGAATAAAGTTTTAGGAGGACAAGTAAATATTTGAGAGACGGAAACCATTAATTTGATTAACTCAACGGTTAATACTGACACCGTGATTCTCAACCGCCAGCGTATTTTTCAAATTCAACCACCTATTTTAATAAAAAAAGTAAATAAAATCTTTATGTTTTTATAACAATAAAATAAATCAAGAAAACATTTTGATAACAATAAATGTATTTTACAATACTAACATGTTTTTGTAAAAGGCTTACATAGATTAGTTTATACTTTATTCAAAAACTAGTACTCACTGCATAGGTACCTGTGCCTTTTGAAGTGAAATTCTATATACTTACGATTTTTCTTAACCAAATTCATAAACCAAACAACGATCCATCATTGCAATTAATAGATTTCTCTAAAAACATCAAAAAGCATACCCCCACAAATGCAAAAATTAAATAAGATAACTAAGTTGTACAAATAGCAAGTATCAATTCATAGTTTAACAACCATATTACATAAGTTAAAGAGTTTTTTGCCGAAAACCACCCGCTCAATTGGCCAATTTGAAAGAAACCACCCCTTCAACTTTTTTTTAAAATAACCACCCTTCAATTCAAGTTTCATTTATTTGAGTCACCCCTTCACTGTTCCGTTACTATTTCCGTTAGATCTAACCGTTGACTATGTTGATCATCCCTTAATCCATGATTATACATAAATTACTCTAAATAACCCTAATTAAATACATAATCATAATTAATTAAATAACCCTGATTAATTCCTTAACTAAATGTAACCCCATCACTTTGTGATATATTTATCTATATAATTATGATTTGGGATAATTTAGTTTAGGGGTATTAAGGATTCATATATATTTAGGATTTATTTGAATAATTAATTATAATTATTAAAATTTATAATTATATTTTGGGTTACTTTATTTTAGGAGTAATTTTTGTTTGATGATTAATTTAATTTTAAAATTAATTGAATAATTATTTAATATTATTTTATAATATAATTTTGATTTGGGGTTGGTTTAGTTTATGCTTATTTTAATTCAAAAGTTAATGAATTTTACATATTATGATGTTTAAGTTTAATTATGTAAATATAATATGAGTGTATACTATTTTAGGGGTTAGTTTAGTATAGTGGTTCATTTGGTATAAGAATTATTTTAGTTTAAAGATTAATTTAATTTTAAGGTTCAATTGAATAATTAACTTCGATTATTTAATATATAATTTGAGTTAATTTTTTTTACAAATTAATTAATTTATGAGTTAATTTATATTAAAGAGTTAATTAAGGTTATATAACCATATAATCAGGAATTAATGAGTGGTCAACATAGTCAACGGTTAAATTTAACAGAATTACTGAACAGTGATGGGGTGGCTGAACTAAATGAAATTTGAATTGATGGGTGATTATTTTATAAAAAAGTTGGAGGGGTGGTTTCAATCAAATTGGCCTATTGGATGAGTGGTTTTCGGCAAAAAACCCTAAGTTAAAAGCATCTGAGTTATTCCCCTATCACATTACCATTAAGTTACTGCATTCCTGTTTTTATTTCTTATTTGAGCATCAATTTTCATTTCTTGTGTTGTGAACAACTTAAATCTGCAACTGATATACACATAAAAAGTTAGTTTAGGGCATTTGTAATAACTAAAAAATAAAATAAAATTGAATTAGAGGACACAAATTACATTATTCATAACATCTGTGTATTTTGAGCATTCTAAGTGGCATTGAAAATATGGATATTTGTTGTCGTTGATGACTGGACGTGAAGTGCAGGCGCTGATTGAAATGAAAGTTACGATGCGAAACACAAATGGAATTTATACGATGGTAATCACAAATTTATAATTGAAAACCGAAAATTTTGGGATAAGATATGTTAACCGTAAATAATTTGTCCGTAAATAATTTGTATCTATCTAAAAAATACATATAATTTTGTATATTTTTTACAATTAGATCCTTCCAAATATGTAGAGAACTCATTCCCATTACATATTTTAAAGGATATTTTCGGTATAAATATTGTGGCTTCGTTAACCGTTAATAGGTCTCTTTACTTTTATTAATACTAGTAGAGATACTGTTTATACCTGAATGGAAATGTTCATTGACATTAACTCTAAAGACTTAACTCAAAAATAATTTTCAATAAAGATTTAAGTTTGGCCGGAAATGTTACTCCATTTCATCAGTGTTTATTGACTAGTAATCAATATTTTCCCATTCATATTATAGATGAGTGAAAGATAGCTTTCTAGAACAAAGATGATTTACAAATATGGGCAATCAGAGATTGTATCATGTTTATTCATCCTTTTTGATGGACTCGTGAAACACAGTTTGCATCCGTTGATTGCACTTTATCAATGCACCAGATTATGACAACATATTAATGAGACATATGTATTATACATGTTTTGCACGTGACATGCACACTGACAAATGCAATGATCGTTAATCAGTTCGCATTTTGGTCCTTAAACGACGCCATTGATCGTCTACATCTTTATAGGAGTATGATTTAGCTAGTCATTCATAGACCAATAAAATGCCGTACTCAACTTGAGTTGATTAATGATGTTCAATGTAATTTCCATTTTCTCCATATAAGGACAGAGAAGCCTAATTATTTTGAAGGCTTCAACTTGTTAACATTCATTCATTGCAAGCCTCTAATTTCCTTGGAGTAATTGACCCGGTGCAACTTTTCCACAAGTCGCCGTTGCCGTATGAGATGGTCTCTAGACCTTGACTCTCATTTTACTAGTATAAAAAGGATAGTTCAAAGTTGTAAAAAATCATCTTGTTATAGAACACAGCTTATATATTGGAAGATAGAGTTTCACATTAAATAGTGTCATCCTCCAATCTCTTATGGCTCTTGGTCGCAAACAGGCCTTAGGGTCCTCATTTCTTATCATGGTTGCAATTCTAAGTTTGCTCGAATTATCAGGTCTGTTTTGTCTTGGGAACTTTTGGCAAGTTTATTTTACTTAGGTGTTAATGTTTACTCAACTTTTTGCATAATTTGATGTAATAGGTGTGGAAGCTATTGGTGTCTGCTATGGGCTCCTCGGAAACAACCTCCCATCGCGTCAGGATGTGGTAAGCCTTTACAAAGCGCGCAACATAGGAGCAATGAGGCTCTATGGACCTGACCAACAAGCCCTCCAAGCTTTGAGGGGATCCAACATTGAGCTCATCCTTGACGTCCCACGTGACACTCTTCAGTCCGTAGGGTCTGACGAAAATGCCGCATCCCAATGGGTCCAAAATAACATCAGGAATTATCCTGACGTCAAAATTAAGTACATAGCTGTAGGCAATGAGATTGATCATGCAGAGCCAGCGGCCAGATATGTCCTTCCAGCCATGCGAAACATTCACAACGCTTTGGTTTCAGCAGGTCTACAAGGCCAAATCAGGGTTTCAACGGCCGTGTGGGTCAGCCTTGCTAGCTGACACATACCCTCCATCTAGTGCGAAGTTCAGAGATGAAATCCGCTCCTACATCGATCCAATCATCAACTTCTTGGCCACCAATGGGTCACCTTTGCTCGCCAACATTTACCCTACATTAGCTACAGAGACAATACTAGAGACATCTCGCTCGACTACGCCTTGTTCAGATCCTCTGGCACTCCGGTCATTGATTCAAATGGTTTAAGGTACCAAAACCTTTTCGACGCACTGGTTGACTCCATGTATGCAGCACTTTCTAAGGTCGGTGGGCCTAACGTTCCTATCGTGGTATCCGAGACTGGATGGCCTTCTGCTGGCCATCCTGCTGCTACACCGGATAATGCAGCAACATACTTGAGAAATTTGGTTAACCATGTTAGGAGTGGCACGCCTAGGAAGCCTCAACCGCTTGAAACGTACATTTTTGCAATGTTTGATGAAAACATGAAGGATGGGAAGGATACTGAGCGCCACTTTGGGCTGTTTTATCCAAGTGGAGACGAAAAGTACAGCGGCATCCTTTGAAGGTGCTGCAATATGAATTGCAATATTCTATATCCCATATGTACTCTGTTTTTGTTGTTTAATAAATCGTACAACTAATGGTTTTATGATTAGGGTCGAGTTCCTTTACGACCCAGTGGATGCGTGCAAATTGAATTTTTAATTATTTGTATTTTTTATTTAACTATATGCACGTTCGGGTATGCATTTGTGCAGACGCTAAAAGATAAAAAACCGTACACTAAAAGACAAAAATGAAAAAGTGTGAAATTTCTACCGTAGAATCTGTGGGTCGTAGAGTTCGTTTGTCACGTAATGGGTCGCAAACAAACTCTACTCTTTATGATTATGTCTATGTCATGAAAAGTACAAAATAGATCTTGAACTATCATCAACTCTTTGGAATTTGGGGTTTATATAATTTAATTTTCCAAATAGATGATCATATGGCCTTGAAGACTTAACTAATGAAAATGTTCACTCTAAAGACTTAACTCAAAAATAATTTTCAATGAAAATTTAAGTTTTCAAATTATCGACCGGAAATGTTACTCTGTATCACCAATGTTCATTCACTAGATAAACAATGTTTTTCCCATTCATGTAGATGAGTGAAAAAATGTTTTTAAGAACAACGTTATGGGTAGTCAGAGGAGGGTTCATTTGCTACTCAAAATTTTCACCCAATCAATTTGTGTCATGTGCACAAATGCATGTATATATGGGTTGCATTCGTGCACATAATTTAAAAAAAAATACAGATAAGACAAAATGATATAAAGTGCAAAATATGAACCGTTGGATCAAATTGATCTAACAGTTAAATTGGTGGGTCGCAGGTTTGTAGATAAAGATGGTGAGTCGTAAATGAGCTAGCCTCTGGGTAGTCATATCCTTCTGATTATCCAACTCTTTGTATTTGCATATGACTCATGAATGAAGTATTGCGATCTTTATTGGTTCATTTTTCGAAGTCAATTTCGACGATATTCTACCCTGCCGCAAGACCGAAGAAATAATTGTAGCATTTTAAACCAACTATGTATGTGCTTAAGAGAATCTATTGTATGTTAATCTAAAAAATGCACCTTTTAAATCATAAATTATTTTTTGGGGGTTTTATTGTTGGAATACTGAAACTCAAGTGAATAAAGAAAAATGTGCTATTCAAGATTGGTCAACCTCAAAACTTTCATTGTTTAACCATTTTTTACAAGAGATTGACTCGTGACTTCAATTCTATCACCAAGAGGAGGGTTCAATTGCGACCTCCCTAAAAGCCTGCGATCCCTGCGACTCAGGCATCTCATCATTGGATCAATTTGATCCAACGGTTGCAGATTTGCACTTTATTTTTTGTCACAATTTTGTCGTTTAGCTAAATGCACAAATGCAAATGGAATGCGCATACATTTATTAGTTAATACAAAAGTGCAAATAGAAGAATCTCAATTTGTACAAATGCAGAGGGTCGCAAAGGAACCAAACCCCTATCACCAAACATACCACAAAATGTATGGAGAAAGGAAAAGTTCAAGTGGGGTCAACCTTAGGCGAAAGCTTTGTGCTAACAATTAGAAGTTTTTTTACAACACCAATTTTACTCCAGTGGAATTTGAGAAGATTTTACAAACAGAGTGTGATGTTAGTGGAGTTTGCATTTGTGTTGTTTTGTCTCGATAAGAGATGACCTTTTTAGGCGAGAAACTTAGTGAAGCCCTTCAACAACGGAACACTTATGATCAAGAATTTTATGAAGTTTACAGAGCTTTGAGGCAGTGTGAACATTATCTGGTTTAACGTTAATTTATTCTTTTCATGAATCATTAAGCTTTAAAGTTCCTTCGACAAGATGCATGCTTGTTGGGTTAGTTTCTTGCAGAAGTTTGTATTCATTATTCACCACAATTCAAGAGTTTAGATTAAATTCATATTTGCTTTGAGTAGAAGATCTTTCTTATTTACTGTATCACAATAAGTCGTGGAAATTAATGTGTTGAATGAGTTATGTGACGATGATCTAGATTTTAAAGAAGTGTGGGATAAGTGTAAATTTCAATACCCTTCATGTAATTTCTAAATTAAAGATGATTTTTTTCTTAAAGGAGACCAATTATGCATTCCAAATTCGACATTACGTTAAAAATTGAATCGATAGTTGCATAGTGGATGAATCATTTTCATTGCGAGGGACACGACTATATCGCTAGCATAAAGATGATACTAATGACTACATTTATGAAGGGATGTTTCTGCAATTGTAAAAAGGTTTAACACATGTCGTGTGTTTGAAGGATAATCACAAAACATTGGTGTGTGTATGCCCTTTCCTGTTACACAGATAATATTTGACAAAATCTTTTAATGACTTTGTTTTAAGAACGCAGCGGGGAGTCAATTCTGTATTTGTTGTAGCGGACAACTTTTCAAAGACGTATTTATTGCTTGTAGTAAAATATTAGATGCTTAAAATTGTGAAACTATTTTTTTAAGAATTTGTTCGTTTGCACGGAATTCCCAAATCTATCACATCAGATCATATACGAAGTTCATCATCTAAATTTTTTATTATGGAAAATTTTGAAAAAAACTTAACAAAAGTTCTACAACACGTTCGCAAAAAAAGGATCAAACCAATTCAGGGTGTTAAATATAATGTTGGAAAATATAATTCGTAGCATTTGTGGTGCAATAGGATTTGGTTTAGTCAAGTTTGCTTAAGCAGAGAACAACACAATTCATTCTACTTTTGGACGATCACTCTTTTCAATTATTTATATTTGTTCTTAACGCAGCGGTTGAATTGTCAAATTACAAATTAATCAATATCACCGAATACTCACCATAAAAACCAAATGGTTATGAACTTCACGATGACAATTACATAAAAATAATTATAATATTTTCAAATTGGAAAAATGAGCAAGCCCTTGACGCCATTATCAAAACCCTTATGGACGAGTAATCGTTTGTTTGACTTTTGAATCGCCCTTCATAGTAACGGAGCAGTGGATTGTCTCAAGACCAAGCTGAAGAACAACTTTGTATCTGTCGATGCTTGCAGGGGCGTTGAAGATGTAGATCGCCTTGCGTATCAATCTACAGGTAATTAAAATCACTTTTGTAACAATAATTAATTGGTTTCCTTAAAATATCATTTTTTACTACTGCAACATTTATGTGTCTAACAAAAGAACCTAGAAAACTTGTCTTTTTGATTAGATCAAAAGAAAGTGACATATACGAGGGCTTTTCCCAAATGAAAGTTTCACGACATGTGCTCCACAAAACCTATGATGAACTTATTGATAAAACTTAAATAACTTCTCAACTAGGATGTATCCAATGAACATATCATTTCATACAAGTTTTCGACATTTTCGTATAACCAACATCAATGAGCATTAAACAATATAATTTATAAGAATCATGTAGGCCATTATTGAGCAGCATGTAATCTTTTATAAGAAGAAGATTTAGTCAGTCGTGCATAGAGTAATATAAAATGATAGTCACAACTTGAATTGATTAGATGAGGTTTAATGGTTTCACATCCAGTTTCTCCATTTAAGAACAATGACCCAAAGCCTACTTGTTATTCTTAAAGGCTTCCACTTGTTAGGATTTATCTAGTTTCCTTTGGAATTGTTGACCTGGCGGAGCTTCTCCGCAATTCACCGTTGCCGAATGAGACTGTGTCTGACCTCTGAGTCTCATTGTACTAGTATATAAGGGATGATTAAAACTTGTAAAAATCAACACATCTTAGCCATCCTAATTAACAGCCCTTGATCAGAAACTTGCCTTAGGGTCCTCAATCCTCATTTCTTATTATGGGTAAGCTTCTTTCTCGTCACCTTTTTGAATTACTGAGGTGTATGATTTCTCAAACTCTTGTATAATTTGATGTAACAGGTGGAGTTATTGGTGTCTGCAATGGGCTCCTTGGAAACAACCTTCCGTCGCGTCAGGATGTGATCAACCTTTACAAAGCGCGCAACATAGGAGCAATGAGGCTCTATGGACCTGACCAACAAGCCCTCCAAGCTTTGAGGGGATCCAACATTGAGCTCATCCTTGACGTCCCACGTGAGAGTCTTCAGTCCGTCGGTTCTGACCAAAACGCCGCATCCGAATGGGTCCAAAATAACATCAGGAATTACCCTGAAGTGAAATTTAAGTACATAGCTGTTGGCAATGAGATTGATCCTGCAGAGCCAGCTGCCAGGTTTGTCCTTCCAGCCATGCGGAACATTCAGAACGCCTTGGTTTCAGCAGGTCTTCAAGGCCATATCAAGGTTTCAACGGCCGTGTGGTCAGCCCTGCTAACTGACACATACCCACCATCAAGTGGAAAGTTCAGAGATGATATCCGTTGGTACATCGATCCAATTGTCAACTTCTTGGCCACCAATGGGTCACCTTTGCTCGCCAACATATACTCGTACTTTAGCTACATTGGGAATCCTAGAGATATCTCGCTCGACTACGCCTTGTTCAGATCATCTGGCACGCAAGTCACTGATCCAAATGGTTTACAGTACCAAAACCTTTTCGACGCCCTGGTTGACTCCATGTATGCAGCTCTTTCCAAGGCCGACGGGCCTAATGTCCCTATAGTGATATCCGAGACAGGATGGCCTTCTGCTGGCCATCCAGCTGCTACGCAGGATAATGCAGAAACATACCTTAGAAATTTGGTTCAACGTGTTAGGAGTGGGACTGGCACGCCTAGGAAGCCTCAACCTCTTGAAACGTACATTTTCGCTATGTTTGATGAAAACTTGAAGGGTGGGGAAGAGACTGAGCGCCACTTTGGGCTGTTTTATCCGAGTGGTGTTGAAAAGTACAGTGGCGTCCTTTGAAGCTGCTGCAATATCAACTGCAACATTTTATATCCCACACCAATTCAGTTTCCGTTTTTTTATAAATGCCTCTAATAATGTCTCTTTGTAACGTGTCTATCATTTCAATTAATGAAAAGGAAAAAAACAGTTTCCTAACTACGTATGATTTAGTTGGATTCAGATGTATTGCTGCAACTTCTATTTGAAGAGTCAGGACATTGTTTTATGGAGTTTTACAGATACAAATGAAAATGAGACCATCTTTTTAGTCATTGCCTCTTATCTGTTACAGATATGTAATAGGGAGGGAATGAGTTGTGCATTACTGAAGGAAGTCGAACTGGGACAGGCATTGGGGCATGAGTTGTATTACTCAGTCTTGCCATTCTGTTGAGAGGCAACGTAGTTGCGAACTACTTCCATTGCGAGTTGATGGGCAGTTTTGTTTTGTAGTTTAGCTAGTCCTTCAACAGATTCGTAGGTGTCCTTGTCTACAAAGAGCTTGAGGTTAAAGTGAGAGGCTGGTGTTCTGGACCTTCCCATTTGTCGACCAGCTCTTGCAGTTTCTCAAAACCCTGATTGGACAGAATATTTCTTAGCAGAGCTATCTCTAATCAATATGCATCATCTTAGAATGAGGTGATTAATGTTATTTCTGCTTGTACTTACCAGTCTGTTTGTGAAGTCGCCGAATGATTCCTTAGCAAACCGCTTGCGTTTCCAGTTGTAGAACAAAGGTTCAAAAACCTTTTCAAGGTCATGAATCTTAACTTTATTCATAAAAGTCCTTGCCAATACAGTTTGATTGGGTGTTCCACCAAGCCATATCTGCATTTGAAAAATTATAATATAAAATATCTCAACAAAAATCGAGCATTTTATACGTTTCATTAGTTGATATGATTGCACTAGATACTGTTATTACCTGGTAGCTATTTGGACCATCGCCAACAAGCCCAAGCTCAGCCATGTAAGGCCTAGCACATCCATTAGGACATCCAGTTATCCTAACAACAATAGCTTCGTTGTATTTAAGGCCAACCTGTTACAGCAGTTATGCTTGTTAAATTTCCACTCCCAAAATTCAGTTCTTGTTAAGATATGTGACACCATACCTTGTCAAAAACAGCTCTGATCCTTTTAAGGATATCAGGTATACCACGCTCAGCTTCAGTAATTGCCAGAGGGCATAGTGGCATAGCTGGACATGCCATAGCCACAACGTTCAGGGGGTCAACATATTTCGGTTCCTGACAATAACCACAATGCATCAAATAGGGATGCATAAAAGAGTGTATCTAAGGTAACAGCAAAAAAGGTAAAATAATAACGTGTAACTATTAGATTTCACAAAGCTATTAGTTTCATGACATATTATAATCAGCAAGAGAAAGATACACATACAGCAGAAATTGAACATCGATTACAGTTAGAGACTAAGGAAAAATCAAATGCATAAATGCAGAAGTCTAACCAGCAAACCAGCCTGTGCAAGGGCAGTGCTGATGGGGCGCTTGTGTGAAGATGGGATATCACACAAAATTATATTTTGGTTCGGTGTGAGGCGGATGCTTAGGTTGTACTTCTCAATCACTTCCCTTAAAGTCTTCTTCATCTGTCCCTTAATACGACCACTGTCAACGTGCAGCCCACAGAACAAACCACCATCACCCTGACGCGTCAAATTAAAGATGAATTTTTTTCATATTCATTAAGCATACCACACTAAAGACTTAAAATAAAGTACCTACCTGTTCATGCCATCCAAGGTAACTCTTAAACTCCCATGAAGGCAACTCACGGAAAGGTTTAAATTTTTTACCATAGTATTTTTCAACTTCAGACTTAAACTTCTCAATTCCCCATGAATCAATCAAGTACTTCATTCTGCTATACTTACGGTCATCTCTCGTCCATTCTCTCGTTGAGTAACACAATGCTTTGACTGCATACAGTATGTCATCCTTTGGCACAAAACCTAGAGGTCTGCCAAGCGAGGAAAAGTAGACTCCTGCCTATGTGTTCTTCCCATTCCACCACCGACCTGCACCAAAAAGTAAACATATATTCCTCATGGAATGCCGGTGATCAGATGCTTAAACAAATGCGTACATAAGGTTGGGAAGCTCACATATAAGTTAAAACCGATGGGTTCACCATCAATGTCAGTAACAACAACTACGCCAATGTCATTAGTGAGAATATCAACCGAGTTATCAGTAGGTACTGTAACAGCAATCTTGAACTTCCTTGGCAGGAACTGTGTTCCATAAATAGGCTCAGGTGAATCAGGAAAGTTAGTTCCATGAGAGTTATCATTCCTAGCTTGCACAACCTCAGGCGGCTCCGCTGTCATGATTTTCTCCCCATCGACCCACATATCATAGTAAAACCCTGACTGCGGTGTCAGCAACGCAGCAATGTTATCAGCAGTTTGTTGAGCAAAGACATAATCCTTCCTCACAAACGGTGCAGCAGGAGCGAGAACATTCCGATTCAGATCACCACAAGCACCAAGTGTAGATCCCATACTTCTAATAATCGTACTCATAACAGTTTTCAAATTCTGCTTCAAAACACCATGAAGCTGAAACGTCTGCTAGTAGTCAAACGAAGCGTACCAATCCCAAACTCATCAGCAAGCGAATCCATAGTCAAGTAAAGCTGATTCGACACCTTTCCGCATGGATTCTTCGTCCGAAGCATAAAAGAATATGATTTTGTACCACGCTCCTCCCTATTAGTCTGTTGGTAACTTCCATGAAACTTAATCAATTGCGTCGCAGCTTCACTCAATCCAGGAACATCAGTCTTCAAATCCTCATTCAAAGGGTACCTAATAAAATTACTTTGCTCCTTAAATATTTCAACTTTGCTACGCTTAGTTGGAGCATTAGTTTCCGGCTTCACAGGCTGCAAACAAACTCAAATGCATTCAAACATGTTCCAATCTCTTCCAACAATCATCAGATATCAATACGTTCATTCAGATTCATCAAATCAATTTAAATCCAAATCCACACAAAACAACCAATAAAAATACTGAATACCGTGGATACAGCTCGAATCGATCCGGCAGCAGATGACGCAATAGAGCTTACATTCCCGCGCTTACTCAACGGAATCGAGCTGATGGGTTTAAGACCCTGAAACGTGTGAATCTCGAGCTTTGAGTCCTTTAAAGCTGAGGCGGCCACAGTGCCACCAAGTGAAGCAGCCATCGTACAAAATATGGTAAGTCGAAATTATACAAAAAACCGTAAAAGGGTTTTATCAAAAATATCAGTGACGATTGGGGTTGTGAGAATTTTATGGGTAGCGTGAAGGCGATGAAGCTCTGAAATTGGTGGAGGATGAAAAGGGCGAAATGTCGCAAATGGCGAATTTATTCTGTAGATTCTCTCAATCTCTACTTTTTGTGTCTTTTTTATCAATTTCGTGAGTGTCTGGTGATAGTGATGAGTGCTATGGTGCGCCCGTCACGTGCCTGACTCGCGATATATTTATACTCGTATAAACGAAGCAAACGCGCTGCGATTGGCGCTATCCCGGCGCATTTTAAAGACACGGTTGTATAGCTGCGAGTGAATGATCGGTCAAACTTGAAGTAGCCAAATTTGGTTTCCATTGGGGGTTGGTGGTGGCGTAACTGGCGATGATTTTGATCATGAACCTGGACGCAAAACAAAGTAAATACATCCACAATTTAAGCATCCATTTTTGAACAAAATGTAATTTTTGCTAAAAAAATTATATATTTAAATTATGTAGAAAGTAAATACAGATCTGATAAAAAAAATTAATTACTGAGCATTGAAAAATTCCATTCACGTCTGATTTTTGCTAATCCTATCCTCCTATATATTAATATAGCGGTTATGAAATGAATCCACGTTTCACTTACCAAAAATACATATTTCACTTAAATCTCATCCGTTGAATTATTGGTAATTAACGATCGAGACTCTCTTTTTTCAAAATTACTTGAATTCATTTTCTGATTATAATATGTTAAAAACCTAATATAAACTAAATATGCATAAATATTTATGTGCACCGTAGTACCAGTATAATATAAGGACATGGGATTAACATTAAAAAGGGCATTATGTTTTTGTGAGACGGATATATATAATCATAATCGTTAATTTTAATAATCTAAGTATCTAACAGATAAAATTAAAATTGGTTTTTATTAAATTGGCGGTTGAATTTACAAAATATCCTACTAGTTAAGACTGGCAGTTTTATTTAGTATTAAATCATATCCGTTGGTTTATTAGTAATCAACGGTAGAGATCGTATTTCGTAATCCTACATTTATTTACATGTCTTTGTTGAACTTTACTCAACGAACATGAATTAAAAAACAGACAATTTTTGTAAAAAGTATAACAAATACGATTAACCATATTATTTACCTCTATTATATGTAATGTAAAGTTCAAAAAAGACATGTAAACAAATGTAGAATCATGAGACACAGTCTCGATCATTAATTACCAATAATTCAACGGATGAGATTTAATTTCTAAATAAACCGCCAAGCTGAACCGTTAGGGCAATTTTAATCGCCTTGTTTATTAAAACTCAACTTTAATCTCAACCGTCGGATTATCAAAAACAACGATTAAGATTAAGTGATTCATATCACGAAAATTTAACGTATCTCTTGAACTTAACCCACATTATATAAATGGAGAACGATTAAATTGACGGTTAAAAATATTTGATCACTACAACAAGATATCGCTTATAGTTAATATCATAGTCTGAATATGTGCTATTAATGTAGTACCGATATCTTAGAATGTCTAAATCTTCATTTGAATATTGGTGAACATAATATTAAGGTTATTCTTTATCAAGCATAACGTTTGCACATCTTTAGATGCTTTATTGAACCATTATGAAGAAAATATCATCATATTTTGGTAAGAGAAATATCAAATTATTTGAGGATATTGGGTTTGTGGGAGACATTTGGTTTAACTCTCCATTGGGATATTAAGAATATAATTCAATGTCACTCAATATTCTCAATAACAGCTTTGGTGACATTTTTTATGTTTGTTGATTATATTTTAAACTACAGTTGTATTGTCATCTCATTCGGATTATAGATGAACACAATTTCAGTAAACGTATATCACAGTTTGGTGGGAGTACTGATTTTTCTTTCTCATAATGAAACTTGTGATACACGCTAAATTATTGGTTGCTTATATGTGTATTCGGAAGGGCTTCATAACAATGTTCTCCCGGTTGTTGTTTAGAAAAACAATTTTTCTTCTCACATCTCTCCTAGGGTTTAGAAAAACAACTTTGCCGCCGCCTTGGGTGGGGAAGTGATCCCTCTCACGAGGAGGTCCTTCCTCCACCCTGGGCCTTCATCTATACCTTTTCCTTTGGCTTTTCTTTTCATTTTCCCTCCATTGGCTTCGGCTTGTGGAGTTTCCTTCGCCGTTTGTTCTGCGCGTTTTTCTGTCTTGTTCTTTGTGCGCCGATCAGGCTTGTGGTTGGTTGTGACGGTTGAGGGGCCTTGCAGCTCAAGGGGGCAAGGCCGTCGGCGGGTTTGGGTGTGGTTTCGGATCTATGGTTGCGCCGGTGGTGCGCCGGTAGTTTCAGATCTGCGGTCGTGCTAGTGACGGATGGTGCGCCGATGGTAGGGGATCAGCTGGCGCGGCTGGTCCATCCGGGATTGCCGTACTTTCCAAGCTGCCGATTCATCGCATCTGCTGCTACGCCATGCTTCGCGTTATGACTCTGTTGCACGTCTCGGCCGTTGGCACGGTGGGCTGGAATTGATATTGGACCTGGAGGGGATGGGCCGCAGTGAAGGCCTTTGTCTTCAGCTCATGGTGGTTCTTCAGCGGGCTGCTCAAATATGGGTGGCGGTGGGTTAATGGTGACGGTACCGGTCTCGGTCTGAGCTTCAGCTGCTTTTAAAGAGACTCTAGATGAAATGTAGTCTCCGTATCTTTGTCCCATTAGTTACGCTTCAGTTATGCGCTTATCATTATCCTTTGTATTGAAATGTTCCCACTTTGAATAAAAAAAGGAAGGGCTTCATAACACAATCTAAATGTGTGTAAAGAGAGCAGAAGCGATGTAAATTGAGATAGTGTCGAGTGTGGGCAAATTTCTCTCATAATTCCCTTAGAATATGGATTGTTGGAAATATAAAACTATAAAAAGATATTCTTATTTATCATGATTAGTTTACATAGATGTGTATATATACACATATATAATCTAAATATAGGTAGACTTAATAAGGATTTGACTAAATAAATATGACCTAAATATAAAGAAATTAATGTGGATACATTGTATTTTATCACCCTTCCTCAATCTCAACTATCAAAAGATGTTGAGATTGACACTTGAATTCTTTGAATACGGTAACAGATCTTGCCGAAAATCACATCTAACCATTGATGGAATTGAGGAAAGACATCTCAAGGTGGAGGAAATAACATCTCACACCATAAACAGGATGGACGAGAAGCACATCGTAAAAGTACGGTTGAGAAAAAGCATCTCAACTAGGGTAGAGGAAAAACATCTCACACCATTATTAGTAAACAGATCTGGACAGGTTGAGGAAAGACATCTCAACTATCAAGGTGGAGGGAAAACATCTCACACCATTAGTAGTAAACAGATCTGAACAGGTTGAGGAAAGACATCTCAACTATGAAGGTGGATATCTCACACCAAAACAAGATGAGGAAAAACACGTCTCATCATAAGTGGGTAAACCGCACAAAAGATACAACACTAAAAAGTGTCATCATTGTAGCACAATGAATGATGGCTACGGGGAGATGGATCTAGATCTGCAGTGATATAATTCATGTTTTGAAATTGGAAGAAATCAAGAGACCGTTGGATCTGATAAGCTTATTTCATGATTTGAAATTAAGATTGGGAAAAAACGTAGGCTAGAGTAGTTGGTGAAGAGATGGACAACAACAATGCTTTCTATCCCCCCCCCAATTTCAATCAGATCAAAACCACGTAAAATAAAATAATTGAATTAGAAAGAAAATGGTTTAGGGTTTGAGTTTGAAGAATCAAACAAACAAAAATCAGTTTTTGGGTTTAGGTGGCGCCGCCATTGTAGTGGCACCACCACCTCTGAGCGGAAGCTATAGAAGAAAAAAAATCAGATTTGGTTGGATCTTGGCTCTGATACCATGTTGGAAATATAAAAGTATAAAAAGATATTCTTATTTATCATGAATTGTTTACATAGATGTGTATATATACACATATATAATTTAAATATAGGTAGACTTAATGAGGATTTGAATAAATAAATATGACCTAAATATAAAGAAATTAATATGGATACATTGTATTTTATCATGGATCTGGGCAGGTTTAAAGCAAAGGACATACTGTGTGCCTTCGTAGGTATATAAACTAAAGCATTTACGCCCAGATTTGCAAGAACTCAAAACTGTTGAATGGTGCAAGAATTCTACTGCAAAATGTGTGTGAACTTTACTGAAAAGAGATACAAATGACAGGGGCTAGGCTTCTCTTTTATAGGCAGCAGCAATATGTTCCATGTGTAATTAGTTGCTAATCAAATTTATATTTTAGTATGTAAAAATCACAAGGAGAATAGATTGTTATTTCAATTGTTGAATTGATGAAAAACGATGGCTAACAACAAGTGTGATTCGCTTGAAGCTCTTTTTAGAATATGAAATAAAGCTAATATTACATGCAAGGGTAACTTAAAAAAGAAAATGCGGCTTCAACTAATAATCGTTGGTAGACTTTCCCACCCTTTATATATAATATAGATTTTGAATGATTGTGGTATGGAAAATTTAGCAAAGTGGTAATTCATTAACGTGAATAGATACAAAAATGTATTTGGTAGTGTTAGAATCTTTGGGAATTCTAATTTTTGAATAATTGAATACTTAAATCTCTTCTCGATCCTCATCGAACCTTTTATCTCAATTAGTAATCCAAAAAAGAATTTCTAGTTCTAGAAGAAATGTATGTTTCCTATGTATGGGAACGTATTTTGCATCATTGTGCTGCTCTCACTATTCATTTATAATGGATCAAATAGAGACGCCTATTTTTAGTGAAAATTATGAAGGGATTTGATCCGTCCACCAATTTCAACCAAATCGTTTCGAATAATCTAATTAAAATTTATTTTTAAATACAATATCGGAAATTATATTTCAACAATTAGTGAAAAATGATTTAATTCGATTCTCACATATTAGAACTCATCAATCGTGGTTACTGCTCAATTAATAATTTTTAATTATACGATCAAACATCGAACATATATGATACATGTCTCTAAGCCAATTTTTATGTCAAGTTTTACGGATCTGGTACATGTCTCTAAGTCATTGAGATTATATAGTTGACCATAATAGTCATTGTATGTATGGTTCATAAATCAATGAAAAATGGTTCATGAATTGTCTTTTATAAATTTATGTAGATGTATGGTTCAAAAACCATTGAAGCATAGTTCACAAACCATAGTCAGTAATTTATGATCAGAAAATTCTCACGATTTTAATCATTGTATGATTTAGAAATTATCGAAGCATGGTTCATGAACCATTCTTCGTAAATTTCTCCACCGTACGCTTTTCTGACGAAATTCGTGATAGAATAATTATTTTCATGTTGTATCTGTTTGTTTATATCTTTCATATGGCAGGTTGTATGAAATTCAAGAATGAAAATGGTTTAGAAGAATCCAACAACGAGCTTGTCATCACTCCCGATTGCCCCGATTCGTACGGATCAGATTCACCTTTTGCGTCGCGTTCCCGCTGAATTCTTGTTGTTGCGATTGGTCGATCTCTTCACTTGATATAGAGCGCACGCCTTGTAAATAGATTGTTTTGCGTCTGTATTAAGTGTTAATTCGAATGGTTTGAGACTGAAATCAAAACCCGGATTTTGTGCCCTAATAATCGTTAAGCCCCTCATTTGTTTCTATGTTTTCTATTCTACCCATATTGATTTTTTATAATTATTTTATTTGCTAACAAAGTATTCAGGATTTAATTTGACGATTTAATCTCATTTGTCCGTAAATTTCAAATTTGCAGTCCGAATATATACAGTCTATACATAAAGGGCAGCTTTCACCTAATCTCTACTCATTCTCACAAATTATCAATAATCTGCATATAAACCTTTCTTCAGACAGCCATTGAAAAGAAAGCAACATTATCACTGGATATAACCATTTTTGATTATGTATTGGTCCTTCAGATACTTGGGCAGCCATCTCAGGATGTGCAGCTTCTCTACTAAAAAATGGCTCTTCGGATGGGACACGGGTTAATAATGTCCTGATCCATGTACCCTGCTAAATCAACTGATCCCCACAAGTATTGCAGACAAACAAGCACCGCATCGTTTTATAATTTTGAAGCAATTATGTCTTTTAAATTTATTTTCCCAACCCGTGTCAAATTTTCAAATTACAGAATAGGATGAAAGCTCATGTAATAGATATAAAGAGTTGGCTGTCAAAAGGATTACAATAAGCTTATTCCTAACAAAGAATTGAGGGAGGAGCTACGCTGACGACAGAAAATTCCACCCGAGAATGCACGCATGCAGCAAGGCTGCTGTAAAAGTTCTGGTCGGCAAGTTTATCAGTAGCAGTTAAACACATCTACCATAGACCAAGGAATTTCCACCAGGCTCCTCCCACTCCAAGCCAGATATTACAAGGTTGACAATTGAAATTATCAATCCATAGCCCCACCATTGTGCAAGGGGTACGTAGTTGGCACCATAGAAAACTGGGGCTGATCCAATACCATAGTGAGTCAGGCCACCCATGAGATTTGATAGGAAGGCAAGAACAATTGCTCCCAAGTATGGAGGAGTGCCAAGAGCACTTGCGACAGACAAGAAAGCTGTGAACATCGCGCCAATATGAGCAGCTCCACTAGCAAAGAAGTAATGTGAGTAGAAGTATAGTAGGACAAGAATGCCAAAGGATAGCTGCCATGAAAGACCCAAAGCACCAACAAACTGCAAGTAAAAAATGATCTCATTAGTCTCAAAACCATAAGCATCATGCAAGATCAATAACGACTAACATATTATGATCAAGACTCAAGAGTTGACAGCTGCAGTAACTGGGGCTGGGTGTTTGCGCTTAGGGCCTAACAACATGTACACTGAAAAACTAATTCACTGGGCTGATTGAGGATCAGACTGACCCAAAGTAATACTTAGCTATTAGCTTCACCACAATGATTAATCATCTATAAACTCATAGAAACCATAACACCTAAGTAACTCATTTAGATTGATTTGAATACTAGTATTTAATTCTTATATTGATCCATTTGATGTGTTTTTGAGTGGAGAGTTTAAATTATCTCTATACAAAGACATGCATAAAAGTAACTATTAGATATAGCTACTTGTATATTCTAAAAAGGACCCAGCTATTTATATTATCACTATGCGATACTTTCCAACTATAATGCAAGTATCACAATATAGAATTACTGAAATCAGAAATGCATCTCGTACCATTAAAAGCATTCCAAGTAGATTCAATATTCATAGTATTTATGCAGCAACAGCCCCATCAATTTGACTTCATATTAAATAAAAGTGCCCTAACATGATGCATAAAAAGCAAAGTATAAAGGAAAACAAACCTTCACGACAGTTTCACTGAACCAGGAAATGAGTCCGTATTTGTTTAGATATCCAGCCATCGCAATAAGGGCAGCAAACCATGTCAAGGTATCCCAAGCAACTGATTCAGCTAAGCATTCCCTCCACGTCACAACGCCAGTTATCAGCAGCACAGATAGTCCAAGAATAGCAGCAGTAACAGCATCTACATTCAACATTCCACCAAAAACCCATAGACCCACCTGTCACAAGACAAAGAAACAACATTTAGTTACAAATAGTGCGGAAAACTGTAAAATAACACACGATCTACTCAAAGAACCACACGATTCAGTCAAAAAACGAGCACTTTGAACAGGGTCAAAAGCATGGACATACAGGCTCTAAAGTCAAAATGATAAAATTTACTGATTATGCTGGCATAGCAGGATTCGCCAGCAGAGATAAAGAATGGAAGCTTCTAATTAGAATCTGTATGATTCTAAACGACATGCGAACTAAAATGAGTTGATAGATAACTCCATGCTAATAATGATAGAAAGTTGGCAAATGGAAGTACAAACCGTAAGAACTAGAGTTCCAGCCATTATGATCTCGTTTTTACTCATAGGTCCCATCTTCTCCAACTTCTCCTGCGCAAGCTTAGGCGCATCCGGACTACTCTTCACGGATGGAGGATAAATAACATACAAAATCAAGGAACAAGAATAAGTGAAACCAACCCAGGCAATTGCCGCAATAGCCCAATCAGTCCAACCAATAGTCTTCCCGATAGTATTCAAAGTCAGAGTAGCACTTAAAGGATTAGCAGCCATAGCAGTCAAAAACATAGATGACGAAATAACAGAAGTCTGGAAACAAGTAAGCATCAACCAAGATCCCAACTTCCTCTCCGTCCCATCTCCAACATTGCTACCGCAAGCCACACATAATGATTTCACCAATGGAAGAAAAATCCCACCGGCACGAGCTGAAACTGACGGAATTGCAGGCGCTAATAATGCTTCACTGAATACCAAACTATAACCTAACCCTAAAGTCGAGCTTCCGAATAGTTTAACAAACTGGTAAGCAATTCGATTACCTAATCCAGTTTTAATAAATCCTCTAGCAAAGAAAAAAGCCAACGCAATGAGCCACGGGATAGGATCACCAAAGGCGGAAAATGCAGCAGCAAACGGCAGCGTTTTAGTCAAAACAGACGCACCAAGTCCCATCAACGCGACGGCACCAAGCGGCAAAGGTTGAGTAATAATTCCAACAATCGTCGCCAAGAAAATCGCCAACAACTGCCATGCTTTCTTTCGTCACTCCAGCCGGTACAGGAACGAACCAGAGTATAACTCCGGTAGCGATCGAAGCTATTAAAGGCTTCATCGCGGCTCCTCTCCATGGCTCGGCTGGAGGAGAAGGCGGAGATGGTACGACGGAGGCGGATGAGGAAGCGTTGACGGTCAACCCGCGTGAGGATTTGGATGGAGTGATGAGTGGGAGGAGACTGGAGGTTGAGAAATCTGATTGTTTCATTGATGAAGGGAGTGTGATCGGTTTGAGTGAGATGGGTTTGTTGGAGTTGATGGAGTGGAGAGATCTGAGATGCGGACGGCGGGATTTGAGGGAGAGGTTGAGTGAGGTGGTGAGGGCAAAGGACGCCATGGCGTCTGGAGGTTGTTGAAGGTCAAGGAGGAATCAGTAAAACCAGCTGGAGGACGAAGACGATGGAAGCACGATGAGGAGTTGAGACTGAAGACTTTCGCAGCTTCACTGCCCTTTTGTGTATTGGAAATGATGAAATCTCAGCCGTTGGATCTGATGATGTTCTGCCTCGCGATCGACGTCTTATTTCGTGGTGATATCCGTCAATGAGCTGAATAAATCGTGGACACGTGTTTGGATTTGATTGGGTGAGAGTGTTTTTTGATGTGGAAATCTGGGCTTTGGATTTGGGCTGGGCTAGAAGCGTAGTGAATGTGAGGTGGAGAGTGGTTCGTCTATCTGCTGAAAGGATGTTTTTTTCATGTGCTAAACGTTGTCGTTTTAAAATGAGTTCATTGTTTACTTTCTATTTGGTTGGATTTACGTGCATGGGTTTGTGGTTAGGAACTAGGGTATCAATCTTACGTTACCGGATTCGGATGTGTTTCTGATGGATGTGTTGGAGAATGGTAAAGACAGCTGCCAGTTGAGATTTATTCATAGTGTGAGTTTTGGATATATTAACAAATTGTTGCTTTGATTCATTGAAGGGCTAGTTTACAAAATCTTATAAATTCTTGGAACTATGGAAGATGATCATATTGGGGCGTTAATGGCCGTTCAGGTTCAGAAATGGGACATTTGTATTTGTAGAGGTCAAAACAACCCCAAATCAGGTAGGGCTAAATAGCTTAAGGGGTCTCAAGACTGAGTATGGTTTTGTATGACATATAAAACAATTGAAAATCGTGAAAAAGGACAAACAAAATTGAACTGAATAAACACATAACTGAGCAGGCAGCCACGGAGTGTACCAGGTTGTTTAATTTGAGGTACATGGTTGTCGACAATCACTACGCCCAAAAATGGCTTAAGGGACAAATTTTGAAGTAGTCACATTATATTTAGTCGCGTAAGATACCTTATATGACTAACCTGATTAGTTAGTCACATGTATTATCTTATGCGACTACGCTGTAGCGACTGCCCAAGGCGAGTCACTTAATAGTACTTATGCGACTAATTTAATTGTGACTTACCAAACTAAGTCCCATAAGGGTCCTTATGCGACAAGATTTCGAGTGACTTACCAAAGTAAGTCACGTAATCGTTGGGAAGATGGGAGACAAGGTACTTGATGGGCATTAGAAGTTTTTATTTTAACGAACTTGATGTGTTTCTCCTTGCACATCATCTAGAAGGCCTAAATCAGAAGTATGACACAATGTTAAATCATATTATGAAATTCTAAACACATTGTACATGTATACGTGGTGTGTATTGTATAAATATGTTAATTAAATATTCTACACAATTGTGTTAATTAACTAAATATGAAGATGTAAGTTGTACGAATTTTGCATCATTCATGATCTATTCATTACTTGTATTAGTTACAACTATTATGCAATATAGATTACACCATGTACAATTTATATTGTAAAAAGTTGTAATTTTTTATGACTAACAATGATTAAGTTAGTCACATTAGATGTGACAATTTCAGGCACAGTTTGAAACTTTCAGGCGCTGTGAGATTAACAGATGTGAAAATTCTGCGCGGGATTTAAATATGTTAGGTTGTTTGCGACTAACATTGAGTAAGTTAGTCACATAAGATTTGAAAATTCAGGCGGGATTCAAAAATTTCAGGCGAAATTAAAATTTCAGGCGGGATGCAAATTTTTTTGCATAACATTTCATTCCGTGGGAACTCATTTAGCAACTCAAAACACCAAATTTCATTATCTCACAACTTCAACTCACTTGTATCTTAGCTTTTGATTTTAACTCTTCATTCCATCTCCTCACATCTTACAAAGATCTTCATATTTCTTACCTTCAACTCACTAAACTAGCTACTCTTTTGCAAGCACCACGTCCCTTCATCCATTCCGAATTCATTAGACAAGTAAGTCTAGACATCATTTATTTGGTAAATAGATCAATGTTGAAGGTAGCAACACAAGTCTTGATGTTGATTTTTTGATATAAACTTGTTCTTTTGTGTAGGTACATGGTGAACTTAGTGCCATTAAGTTGGGAAAACAAGATCAAGATTGTTGGGGTGATGCTCATGGCTTAAAATGGAACTCGAAGTGGCTTCATGATGAACTTAGTGTCATTTAGGCTTTATGATCTATGTACCCATATTTGCTAGTTGTTCAAACTTGTTATGTATATGTTGAATTTGGTTTGAAAATAAGACATGTTTAAGTTATTTAATTGTTGATTAGATTTTTGTCTTCTTATTGTTTTATAAGTTTAATTACCCATAATGAAAATGGTATTTGAAGGTAAATAATCCAGTTTAAATAACAAATGATAATCATTCCCCTTAAAATGACAATCATATTTGATTAATACTTATGCGACAACTTTATGTTATGTCGCAAAAAATGCATAAAATATACGCGACTAACGTACTTTGAGTTAGTCATGTAAAAGTTATGCGACAGGGTTTACGCGACTTACCTTATGTGACTTACGGCAAGTCACAAAAGTCATGGTGTGACTAATACCATAGTTACGCGACTATTTAAGTAGTGTCGCGTAAGGGTGTTTTCTGGCGTAGTGAATGAGTTTTAAGGTGGAATAATCACGAGGGGGTGTGAGAATACTGATATTCCTGCAGTGAGACATGGAAGAATCATTACTCGCAAGCAACGTTAAGGTACTATAAGTGCAATGGCTACACAAATCTGTTGAAGATCAATGCACACAATGCCTATGGCAAATAGTGAGTTATTTCATATATAAATTCAAACCAAGAGTAACAAACACTCAAGCTATAGCCATCTAAAAGCATTCCGTATAAATGGCAAATAAGTTGGCAACACAACATGTGTTCATAAATGATAATTTGCGAGACTAATATCATTTGGGCATCAAGATAAGATAACGTATACTACCACATTTCATAAGGCACAATCCCAAATCATATGAACAAGAGTTAAAACCAAAATTTGCAAGACTGACAAATCGTGTCGATAAGGAATAACTCATGACTTAAAATGCCAAAGCATAAACAACCATTTTATTTAGAGAAATGATAAAACAAAAGTCATATATCCGTCCATGATTAAAACATTAACATAAACCAGGTAAATATAACTAGAGGAGCATTATTTCAATTACATAAATATGCTTTCTGAAAGCTGCCCAGAGTTACGCCTATTAACAATATAATCACCCAGCAATGCAAAATAAATAACATGAATATCACGATATGCTAAGAAATATATAAACTCTAAAACTCATACCTGACGCCAGGTTGTTTTTCCATTTGAGCGCTTTCCAGAGTACAAGTGTTTTGGCTTAAGAGTATAAATAACTCTGTCAGACTCTCCAAGTCGAGTGTCTGTGTTCTTTTTTTCTGCAGATTTCACAAATAGATGAGAGCCTTGCCCTTCTGGTCCTTGTATCCTTCTCCGGGTTGGAACTTGGAATTCAGTTGGTGGCCTGGACATCCTGGACGTTGATCTTGAATGTGGTATCGTCCTCTGTTTCATATTTGATTGCTGATCTTCATCCCCACCCACTGATCTTTCTCTCTTGCGCCCTCTTGACTTGCTACGGGCTAAATCAATAACTCCACTATGATCTAAACCCATTGCAGAGAGCTGCCTTCCCATTCTTTCACTTGTAAACATCCTGTCTTTTTCAAACTTCCTGGGCACTGTGGGCCGGCTCTCTGCAGCGCTCTTTTTGATTAGATGCTACTTTTCTTTTTCCAGATGACTGCTAATGCAGTAATGATTCTTGCCCTTCTGGTGTTAATAACTGATCTTCCATATCATCAACTGACTCTGCTTCTTGCAATCCTTCCTCCCTCTCCAACTCTTCAAGGCGAAACAATTAATCAGGATTAATAAAATTAGCACCATTGTGCCCGTCAAGAATTTCTGGACCATTCTCCTTCTCTAAATCCCTTTCCAGTTTTTTCTTCATTGGCTTTGGCATGGCATCAGGGATTCTGTTTAAACAGTCTTTAATCTTTATAGACTTCATGTTCAGCTCAACTCTCTGCTCAAGTAGTCTCTCACAGGCTTCATAAGTCGTAGCTTCACATCCTTGTCCTACGAACAGAACAGCACAAAGATGTGGCAATGCAGTAATACTGCACATGTCAATGATAATACGATCCTCAGACAGCCAATCCAAAATACCTGGTGTATCAATACTTGATATTACAGATACTCGCAATCTGTGTGACCGACAAACAGCGACTTTGTAGTAAAAGCATATCGCTGAACATCAACATCAGCCCTGGTTATCTTATTAATAAACAAACATTTCCCTGCATTGGGTACCCATAAATCAAAACCGTCATCGTGTTGGGATCGATAAACGGCAACATAACCATAGGTCCATATGCTGTCTAATCTGCTCCAAATACGCCAAACTAGGATCAATCCTTTTAACCACAGTATACATATTTCCATGAGCAGCGACCTTCAAATACTTACATCGATAAAGAAAATCTACATACTTAAACTGTTTCACCTAATCCTAAGCAATCTTACTAATCCATTTCTAGCTGTATCGACTTCACCTTGATTTCAATTTTCAGTCTCTTCTCAAAATAATTAACAATAATACCCACAATTTCATAATCAAATGTGATAAACAAAGGGATTACCCCCAATGACGGAAATCTCGAGGATCGATTAGCCGGCAGACTTCGATGCAACAGATCCGGTGAGCAGAAGCAAATTAGGGCTCAAGAAAATTCCCTAAAATCGTGAAAGATTTCATAGGTCGATGCGCAAAACTTGAAACGTTCATTTGGGCTGCGGCCCCATGATATCACAATTTCTAATGACAATTATGCCCTTTTATTTGAATTAAAGATGTGACTTGTGATTGAAGAAATCAAAAATGGCAGATGATCATGTTAAGAAAACTTGTATCAAAATGAGATTGAAATGCTAAAGGGCTTCACTTATCGAAACTACCAACAAGGATCAGAAGATCGACGACGCTAACAGGACTGGAAGCACAACTACTACTACTAGTACCAAAACAGACAATAAAATCTTGAGATGCGCTGCTCTCATGCTTCTTTTTAATATTCCTTCCTGACAATAGCTAAGCAAAGCTGGTCATTTTCTCCAGATCTGAATGCCCAGAGCTCGATACAATCGCCAATAGCCAGTCTGTTATTATGATCTCGTGCAACATCTGCCCAAGAACCAATCAGTCCATAGTGATTCAACCGTTTTACAACTTTAACTTCTAACTGGTTTCCCTTTGTATCAAATATAATTGCATCAAGCCTATTGTGAAACTTTTTTCCTTCCATTTTGACGTTCAACAACTCTTTCTCCTCTTCTTTCAAGAATTCATTCGAACGTGTTGGAAGTTCTAACCTGCGCGTACTTATATCTGTTCCCGTCAATCGTTTCCTCATAACCATCACTAGATTTTTACCTTGCTTTAGCTCAAATATCCTCCTGAAGCTCTCCGGCACATTTAACGCAGCCTCCGGATTCTCATCCGCCTCCACCTCTTCTTCTATATCGACATATTGACCGCTACTCTGATTTCCTTCTTCGATTTCAAGATGTTGATTCTGATTATCCGTTGCAGCACCACTAGTACTATCTTCGAAATGCTGTTTCTTGCAAGAAGGTTCATCATCAGTTTCCCATTGTGATGGACAGCGCTTTTTTCTTTCAAGTCCAGCAGCCACTTCAAGAATGTCACCGTCATCATCATGTCCCTGACCACCACCCTTCGGTTGTGGCAACTCCCCCAAATTCTGAAATACCGAACCGTCATCCGGATCATTCGCCATCGATGCGTGTATCAAAATTGTGGAATAGGCTTTTGCAGTAGAGTGCTGAGGTACTTTCACATTTGATTTTGAAGTTGAATGATTTACTTCTTGTTAATTGATTAGTGTAACAGTTAGTTTTATACAAGTTCAAGGGGTCAAATTGTAATACTATTAAAATATGAGGGGTATATTAGAAAATTTGGCAACGGTCAACTGATTTCCAATCTGTTTTCCAGCGAATTTCTGTTTAAAGAAGCTGCAATTAGTTATTGTGACGATTAAAATGATGATGTTTACAAAAATCTATTTCTTCTAAATGCATTCAATATGTGCAAAAAGAACAAGATTTGAGGAGGATAAATAAGTTTTTGTGAGATAGAAGCTTATTATCTCAGTCGTTATTTTTTATTCATCCAACAGTTGAGATTGATAACCGTCAATGCCCAACCATCTTTGCATGTGTCATGTGATGATTCTGAGTGTGATCCTTTTGAGTATGTCATTTTAGTTGCTGATTCAATTAAGTACTTCATACCTAGTAGTTATGAACAACTGAACAAGCATTTAGTTCGCCTAAATCATATGTATGGAAATTAGCGATGGTAGAAGAACTAGAATCTATACATGCTAAAAAATGGAGACTAACCTAAGCCTAAAAATGTGAAAATTGTTGCATGTAAATGGGGTTTTAAGATAAAAGGAGGTTCTTTGGCTAATCCATCCAAATTTAAGGCTGTACTAGTAGTAAAAGGATTCGCTCAAAAGGAGGGTGTAGATTACATAAAAATATTGGTCTAGTAGTTAAATAGAAGACCCTTAGACTTCTTTTGGCCATGAGTGTTGTTTATAACTATGAAATTGAACAAATAGACCTAAAAACTGTCTTTTTACATGGAGATTTAATTGAATTGATTTATATGAGTCAACCAACGTGTTTTGTAGATAAAGAAAAACCTAATTATGTTTGTTTGCTACAAAAATCTATTTGTGGGCTTAAACAATCTCTTTAGGATTAAATATGACACGTGATTATACTATAAAAATGAATGAGGATCTGTTCTGCTTGTTATTTTCTTTATGTGGATGATTTACTGTTGATTAGTTCATGTAAGGAACGCATAGACATGAACGACTTTAGGATGTGCTAAAAGATTTTAGGAATCAACATCATCACGGATAGAACAAATAAAATTATTAAACTCCGTGATGGTGAGCTAAAATCATCACGGAGTTGATGATTTTAGTATGAAAATGAAATTTGACTAAAAATGAATGTAAAAACCACAAACATTAAAGTAAGATTATAAAGTTAACTATTATTCACATCACATTAAATATGCAAAACAACAATTAACATCAAAATACAATTGACATTAAATGATCCATCATGCAGTTAATGCTACAAACTTAATCATAACTAGGACTAGGACCAAACTATTCTTAGTTGGATAATTATGAATTTGTTAGAAATATCATGGGGATAATTGCCGAAAACCACCTCTTATAGGGCGTAATTACTGAAAACCACCCCATATACATTTTATTACCGAAAACCACCCGTTGTTCGTTTCTTTTTTGTTGACTGACACCTTTTAACGTTTTCCGTTAAATCACAGTTAAAGTGTGATATCACGCGACAAATAAAAAGGGATAATTGCCGAAAAACACCTCTTATAGGCCGTAATTGCCGAAAACCACCCATTATACATTTTATTGCTGAAAACCACCCGTTGTCCTTATACAATCTACAGGTGAAGTTTAAACCTTAATTGAATCGAGGTTGTCATGCCCAAATTCACTCAAAACAACCTCGACTCATAACCCAAAACCCCTTTTCTTAAATCTTCTGGACATTTATTCCCAAAACCCAAAACCCTAATTGAATCGAGGTTGTCATGCCCAGGTGAAGTTTAATTAGGGTTTATTCTGAATCGAGTCACTCGAAACAACCTCGACTCTAATTTGAACATCATTTGGAAAAAACTTCATTTGGGCATGACAACCTCGAGTGAATTTGGGCATGACAACCGAGCATACCGACCCAAGCTAGTCATTCAGGAAAAAAGATACGAATGACGGGTGGTTTTCGGCAATAAAATATATAACGGGTGGTTTTCGGCAATTACGGCCTATAAGAGGTGGTTTTCGGCAATTATCACTGTTGAGATTTGGGGATTGAATTAATTGAATTTTACTAACCTAATTAATTGAATTAATTGAATTAATTGAATTAATTGAATTTTATTAACCTTAATTAATACCATCTAACGGAGATTTAACACTAATTTAACGGAAAACGTTAAAAGGTGTCAGTCAACAAAAAATAACGAACAACGGGTGATTTTCGGTAATAAAATGTATAAGGGGTGGTTTTCGGTAATTACGCCGTACAAGAGGTGGTTTTCGGCAATTATCCCAAATATCATGTGTCAGTTTGTAGTTCAATCTTGCTAAATGATCTAAGGGCATAGCGAATTAATCTAAGAGTACACCATTATGGGTGGATACAAATCCAATATCCAATATTTATATATCGATCATATTCAAAATATATATGCTCTTTAAAGATACGGCTCTGTGCCTAGGCTAGGCACAATAAGATCCCACTTTTTGAGATGAGCCTGTCAAATTTTAGGGTTTATAAAGGTGAATATAGAAACTAATGCCCATAAGTGCCATCACAGAAATATTGAGCATTGAAAAAATGCTTGTTGGGAAATATTGAAAAACCAAACGGAGTTAATACTATTTAAATATCGATTTTTTGGTTTTATGCAACAAAATGGGCTCACTAATAAACGCCATTATAAAAATATAATGGAATTGCAAAGAAGTGCTGTGTTTTTTTGTTAGAAATTAGACACACTGAGGTACACATACTACTCCACATGCTTATCACTATAGAATTATGGTTACTTTAATTTTCTTCACAAACGCTCAACACATTTTTATATCGTCCTATTCTTCATTTCTTCAAGCCTTTCATATTAACAAAAAAATTAAATTTAATCCAATGCTTAACAATGGAAAACAAATAAATATTAACAGAAAAGCCTTCCATATTAACAGTCTGTGCATAAAAGTTGAAATATAAAATATTATGTTTATTATGAACTGATATTTTTATTATAATTAAATCAAATAAAATTACTGTAGTAATAATTGGAAATAATAAGGATATTTTAGGAATGTAAAAGTGTCAATAACGGGTTTGCGCTTTATGCCTTACTAGTGCTTTTTGCACAGATTTTTGTGCATGTATTTGATTTATAAAATAAACTATATTATAACTAAATAAAATATGATATAATAGTTATAAAGATGTGAAGTGGTATTTTGGAAATGGTGTTTTCATCCGTAACCGGTAATAGGACTCTTCCTACTTTATACATAGTAAGATAGAGTTACATTCATTTGAGACCCATTTAAATTGTCATCCAATACATTTGTGCCACGTGCACAAATGCAAAAGCATAACACAAAATTTTATATAAAGTGCAAAATGTGAACCGTTGGATCAAGGTCTCAGGTTCTTAAACAGTAACCTGAATCTCAAATGAGCTGAACTCTAGTAAGATATTTAGTGTAAGCAAAAAATTATAATTTTTCATTCAAATAAAAAAGATTCTTAAACAAATCTTCTCCGTCGCCCTATTTTTTAGATCATGCTACTTCTCTATAACCTATGTTTGGTAAGAACTTTGTTATCATGTTTGATAAATTATTATTAGTATGAACCTTCGCTATTTGTAATGATTGTCCAACATATCACGCATTTGATGATGTGGCGCATCAATGTGCTTCAACAGTAGATATCTAAAGAGACATGTATGTTATGTGAAATATAATGACGTAATCTTAATCATTTATGCAGCGCATCAATGTGCTTCAAGTATGTTATGTGAAATATAATGACGTAATCTTATTCATTTATTTGATAATTCGACGATTGTGATTAAAGTTGGGTTTTAATTGATTGGTCTGTTAGATTTGCAAAAACTACGGGCGGTTGGTGATTGACGATTACCAATATCAATCGTAGGATTGATAAAAATCAACGGCTGAAATCATGTCCTTATGTCTTACCAAAAAATGCATGTCCTCCTATAATCTTTCACTGTGCTTCAAATTCGAATGAAAACACTCTTATTTGGATGGATTGCACTTTAATTGTTACTAGTAGTTGATGCACGATATAATTGTGCTTATGATATATGTGTATAAATGCAATTTAATCATGATCTAAAGGATAAAATTGATAAAATTGTGGCTTCAAAGTAACCGTTAATAAAGAAGTTTGCGCTCTATATATAGTAGAGATTGCGCATTATAATTTTTTATCTCCACTCCTACGTATAAAACAACACACTTTTACAGTTTTGATTGTTCCAATACAACCCTGGAAATGAAATCTAAGGTGGATTTGTTGAAATCTAAATCTCCAACCATATCTACATAGAGATTTACTATCTATTTTGGTGGATCTATAAAATTACTTTAAATTCATTGATTGCATTTTATTAATGCATCAGATTGTGCAAATATATTAATGAGACATGTGAGGTGCACATATTTTACACGTGACATGCACATGACAAATGGAATGACAATGAAATACAATCAACGAATGAAAAATAGATTTCATGGATCAACAAAAATAAATGAAACCACACTAGATACCCCCTATCTACAAAAGTGTAGTCAACTAGCGGAAAATTCCCAAATTTACCCCTCTTTATAGTTTTTGTTCCTAATATACCCCACCCTAAAGATTTATTCCTCATTTGCCCCCTTTAGCTCAAATTTAGGTCATTTTTGAAATATAAATTGGAAAGTTCCTTGAAATAGCAAAAGCCCCTTAACAACATTCCAATGTCATTTCTTGGATTAAAAAGCCGCCCATAACTTAACCCTATTTTAATTTCGTTCAATTCCCAAAGACATTTTGATATTTCGGACAGTGCATCTAACATTTACAAAAAAGATTAAGAAAAAATATCAATACGACACTAAAAGAGTTGACACGGACGAGAACAAACAAAGTGTTGATTTCGAATCTCTATTAGATATTTTAAACGTCACTAATTTATTGTTGAACATCTATTAATTTATATTTGTTAAAGTAAATAAGAATTAAAAGAAATATTTTCTTATAATTAATTATAAAATTATGAATATTTTGAAAGATAAATTGTGGCTTCGAAAATAATTACAATTCATTGCTTTATGTTTAATATATAAGTAGATCTATCAGTCTTGGCAATTCATCAATCAACGCTCAACACTGCCCTTCTCAGTTAGATATGTCAAAATTATCCATTATCCGTTACCCGTCCTTTATCCGCCCGTTAAAATACCCGTCTATACCCGCCCGTTTAGAGATAAAGGGTAATCATACCCGTTTATACCCTTTTATTATAGGGTCACCCATTACCCGCCCGTTATATTTCATTAGAAAAATTCATCAAGTTCTACTCATAAACTACTATCAATCTACTAAAAAAATTAGATACTCATTTTTCGTATTTTACAAATAATAGAATAGTTGGTAAAATAAAAATATGTAGTTAAAGGGTAAATGAGTTATTAATGGATAAACGGGTATTTAATGGGTAAACGGGTAAATTAATACCCGTTACCCGTTTTATACCCGCCCGTTTATACCCGTTTACATAAACGGGTAAATAATACCCGTTACCCGTTTATACCCGTTACCCTTTATAATCGGGTCATACCCGCCCGTACCCGCCCCATTTGACATATCTATTCTCAGTCTCCGATTCTCGTCGTATCAAATTTTCGTCGTATCGGAATCGAATGGAACTTTTGTTTCCCAATTGTAATTTTCCGAAACAATAGGTGCCTGAATATAAAATATCGACATCCAAGATTTTCCCGCGAATTTCCACTTCGGGACGCCGCTTTCACTCGTACATCTTGAAACCCTAAAGACACCCAATACGACTCAGATCTGACTGGAAACGATGACCGACACGCCGAAGCGATCCACGCGCCACTCACCGATGAAATCGACGGTTAGCCCCTGTAAATCCGACGCCGTACTTCGGACGCCGCAGATCCAAACGCCGGGCTCTGTGCGCCGCTCCTCTAGGCTGTCGGGGTTCGGTAGTGGTACGGCGCCGAGAAGGTATGTGGATTATGTGGATGGAAGTGCGAAGGGGCTTAAATCGGCTAGGAGATGTTTGAAAATGAAGAAAACTGAGGTGGATCCGGTCACGCCAGATATGGTGGAGATTAAGAAGCGTAAGAGGGAGAGGGGGAGTGGGAGTGGGAAAGTGGTGGATGAGAAGAAGAGGAGGACGGAGGGTTTGGGGAAAGGAGGGCTTATTATAAGAAGGTGATGTTTGATGGAGTTGAGTTTAAGGTGGGGGATGATGTATATGTGAAGAGGAGAGAGGACGGTAGCTCTGACGAAGAGGATGTGGAAGTGGAAGAATGTAGGGTGTGTTTTAAAATTGGGAAAGCAGTGATGATTGAATGTGATGATTGTTTAGGAGGGTTTCATTTAAAATGTGTGAAACCTCCTTTGAAGGAGGTTCCTGAAGGAGATTGGATTTGTCACTTTTGTGAGGCTCGTAAATTGGGTAAGGAGGTAGTGATGCCAAGTCCTTCTGATGGGAGGAAGAGAAAGAGGACAGCAAGGGAGAAGCTGTTGTCTAGTGATTTGTGGGCTGCGCGCATTGAAAGGTTTTCTTTCAAGTGTTTGGATTCTGTTGCTGTTACCTAGTTATTGAACTTTTGCTAATATATGCTTTCACAGTTTATGGAAGGAGTTTGACGGTACGTACTGGTTCCGTGCACGGTGGTATTTGATTCCTGAAGAAACTGAAGCAGGCAGACAGCCACATAATCTGAGAAGGGAGATTTATTCAACCAATCATCTAGCTGATGTCGAGGTGAGTGTAGTCTGTAGATGGCGTTCTCTGGCTTTTCAAGCCAAGGCATCTTTGATATTCAATGAGTTATTATAACAAGGCTGTATTGTTTGCAATTATTTTTGCATGACCTTTTTGGTTTCGCTTTTTAGAATTTCCAGTATGACCAATACCTTTAATATCTCCTCAATTCAAGCCTGTAAATTAATTTTCTAAAAGAAAAGTGTTAAAAAATGTAATGATAAGAATCTGCATCTTCTTATGATAATTTTATTTTCTCAAGGTTGACTTTCAGATAATGAATCATGTTTACTCCTTAAAGCATAGTCTAACCAAATTCCAGGAGTCTTAGCAGCGATATTGATGGAACTGTAGAGCGGCGAATGCTGATTGCTGAAGTTGTATTCTTAAGTTTGTATCTAATGTGTCAATTAGAAGTTTATATCTTACCAGTTGTTACTTTTTAAAAGGTATTTTCCTGGAGCTATCTAATATACTATTTACTCTTTGCCTTGGAAAACACATGTTTATGTCACATCACTTTGTTTCATATAAATCAGGCTGTTCCGCAATGTTTGTTTTCCATTGATAAACATTGGATTATGTTACCCTATGCTCATTATTGCAGTGACATGAATGGTCTGCAGCTGCCACTTGTTGTAATGCCAAGCTTTGTTTGACTGAGAGAATTCTGTTTTCATTGCAGATGGAAACTGTAATCAAACACTGCTTTGTAAAACTCCCAAAGAGTTTGCCAAAGCAAACAATGAAGGTGATGATGTGTATCTATGTGAATACGAGTATGATGTTCAGTGGCGTACTTTCAAGCGCATGGAAGATGTGAATGATGATGCAGAGGTACAGTAAAATATTATGGGTATTTTTTCTTCGAAGTAAAGTTTGATGCGAAACTCCATCCATAATTTAATGGTGGCAGCTTTTGTTGTTGTCCTTGGCAGGAAGTTAATGAAGAAGCTGAGAGTGATGAAGATTGGAGTTCTGCTGTTGTTCCAGACTCCGATGTGGAAGAAGACATGGATTTTGACGAGAAGCAAAATCTGACTTCTGGGGTGTCTCTTCTGGCTGCTGTAAGGGATATATCTATTTTTACATCTTAAATTATAACCTAGGTGGTGGTGTAAAGGTGATATGTTAATTAGGTGTGTATGTTTCAGAATTCTCGAAAGGGGCGCATATTTGGCCTACAAAAAATAGGTGCAAAATCTATCCCTGAGTTTTCAAGGCGACAGAAGCAAAGCGAGCTTGAGAGGGCTAAAGCAACTCTTCTTTTGGCAACATTGCCTAAGTCTCTACCCTGCAGGAATAAGTACGAGCGTACGACTCTGAATCTATTATGCATTTTTTCATATTTTAGGCATCTCTTATGTGGTTAAAATTTTGTTTACAGGGAGATAGAAGAGATAACAACATTCATTAAGGGAGGGATTTGTGACGATCAATGTCTCGGGCGTTGCTTATACATTCACGGTGTTCCTGGAACCGGGAAGGTAAAATCTCACCAGTAATTTTTGAAGGTTCTAAGTTGTGGTTTCAGATTATTTAAGTTTTCAATGAGGAATTCACTTTTAATAGTAGTCATGGTGCCAAAACTGTAGACAATGAGTGTGCTAACAGTTATGAGGAATTTGAAGTCAGAAGCTGAGACTGGGACTATCAACCCATATAACTTTGTGGAGATCAATGGTCTGAAGTTGGCGACCCCTGAGAATATTTACAGGGTACAAGAATTTTATTTAAACATAACCCATAGACCAAATGACCGTGTCATGTTTGTTTTATCTATAGACTATAAATACCCCACGTTAAATTGTTTGTAGGTCATATATGAGGCATTAACTGGACATAGAGTTAGCTGGAAAAAAGCACTTCGACTTCTAAATGAGCGCTTTTCAGAGGGGTTCAGCATTAAGGAAAAGGAGGATAAACGTCCTTGTATTCTACTCATTGATGAACTTGATCTCCTTGTCACAAGAAGTCAGTCGGTGAGTTTTTATCAGATGTATTTTCTTTAGATCTGTTACAATGTTTTGTATCAGGTGTAGCTCTTGAAATTGCTTCTCTTATTCATAATTCCTACCAGGTGCTGTATAACATTTTAGATTGGCCTACTAAGCCAAATTCCAAGTTGATTGTGATAGGTTGGGATTTATTCATGTCTCTTCTTACTTTTCACTGTCCCTATTCTTTTATATTGGCATGTATGATGATTATCTTATCATAGTCACCGCTGATATGTAACTTGAATACCAGGCATTGCAAATACCATGGATCTTCCCGAGAAGCTTCTTCCTCGTATCTCTAGTCGTATGGGTATCCAAAGGCTTTGCTTTGGCCCTTACAATTTCCAGCAGCTTCAGCAAATCATTTCAACAAGGCTCATGGGAATTAATGCTTTTGAGACTCAAGCAATTGAATTTGCTTCAAGAAAGGTTAGTGGCTAATTTTGCAACTCTTAGTGTTCTGGTGTTTGACATAAGGACAGTGGAAAATATATACTGGCTACCTATGTGTAGTTGTGTACATTCAGTACTTTTCTTTTTTATAATTTGTTGCCTATTTTTAGGTGGCTGCTATTTCAGGAGACGCACGACGTGCTCTAGAGATTTGCAGGCGTGCAGCAGAACTTGCAGATTATAATATTAAGAAGCAAAGCACCACCGAAATTTCAGCAGCATCAGGTACGTTGAAGTGGACAGCCTGGGAATTAGGTCAGTGAGTTCATGACATGCTTATTTATAGGAAAGGCTGCGTAGTCTGATTTAGCATCTGGTAAGAAGACACGAATAAATGAATTTCAAAGTTTTTAGTGTGTAGAGAGCCTCTTCAAATATTTGGTATACATTTCGGTCACAAAGACACTTTCTAGTTGATGACTGTTAGACACTTATGCATTCTGACAGGCCAGTATTATATATAATAAGTTATATTAATAATGAAGTAAACCATCTTTTTCAAACATCTGCAAAATTTTCAAATATTGATGGACTATGATTCTCTATTTCTCTTTATAGTTAACTGAATTTGCTGTCAGCTGAATACGGACTCGATCCGTTCCTTTTGCCCACCAAATTATATTATATATTGTTTGTTTCTCTTTCTTAATATGTTTGTACCTTTTTTCAGGAAAGGCCCTTGTTGGCATTAAAGAGGTTCAAGCTGCCATACAAGAAATGTTCCAGGCGCCCCACATGCAAGTAAGCTGAGTTCACTCACAAAAACGGCGTTTAAGAAGGCAGTTTTAATATGCTTTGTTTATCCTCATCTTTAAGTAGTTCTTTTTAGTTTTTCCACAGTTTAGTAATTGGAAACTTATTGTGTCACAAAATCTCTCACACTCGGGATATATTCTTTTGTTGTTGTTGCTATGTTTTTCTTGCATCCTTTTAAAGACATGTGCAGTTAGTTTCTTTTTCCCTATCGCTGATATAATTTGGTTTTATTTGAGTCAACATGCTTTATTGGTTTCACAGGTGATGAGAAGTTGTTCAAGGTTGAGTAAAATATTCTTAGCAGCCATGGTGTATGAACTTTATAAAACAGGTGTGAGTGAAACTACCTTTGAGAAGGTAATATTTCAATCCTACTTTCTTCTCTATGTAAAGAATGACTTGGATAAACTTATATGTGCTTTCTGCCAGTAATGTTGCAAGTAGGTGTATTTCTCAATGGTGTCTTCTGCAATATATATATATATACCTGACTCGTGGTCTCAAGTGAATAATGATCACTTATTTGCAAGATGATAATTTACCAAAAAACTAAGCATATTTCCTTTGTGCAGTTAGCAATTACAGTTTCAAGTCTTTGTTCAAGCAATGGTGAATCGCTTCCTGATTGGGATTCACTGCTTCGAGTAGGGTAAGCTCAGTCTACATGTGGTAATTACTCTGTATTATACAGTGATAAGCATTAGATTGAACTGAGATGAGATAGCGAGTCCCAAAAGAGCGCGAATTCGGCAGCTAGCATTCATATACAGTTAACAGTCCAGACTCCTATTGTTAAACACTTTTATTTTTATATGGATATAGTGGATTCAAATGTAGGCAAACAACAGAAGACATGAAATTAAGACAAAAACATCATCATACAGACACTAGTTCACAATTCAGTTATTTATGTGACGTGCATTTGGTTTTCCTTTTTGTTTGCAGAATATTTGGTATTTGGATAGTAACGCCTCCAGTTGAATTCCATTTTTATAACTTATATATATTTTGACAGCTACAAGAAAGTCAAATCGATACATGTTAGTAATTGAAATGATTAGTGTTTGCCGTCCAATGTATAAGTCGTTATGAGAAAAATATGTGGTGAATGATCTCATATATAATGATCTGCCATCTTGAATGTGGTGTACCTGCAACTCATATCTGGCAATCACAGATATGAAGTATGTTGGTCCCTTTATTTTAAAAAATATGTTTTAAGGAGAAAACTTTTGGTTGTTTGCGTTAGCTTATAAAAAGTTTGGCTTCCCTAGTGTATAGAAGTGTAATTAATTGAGCTATTCTAGTCACATGTTTTAGTTCATGTATACATATTGCCTTTTTTGCCACCGGAACTTTCATATTTCGTATTAAAAACATTGCAGCTGTAAGCTTGGAGAATGTAGAGTGATCATATGCGAGGAAGGAGCTAGGCATAGGCTGCAAAAGCTACTACTCAATTTTCCAAGGTTACATCTCATATCTTGCTGCCATTTTCTACATTAGAAGCTAATCTCTTTTGTTAGGTATTAATTAACTCAGTCAGTCCATGACTTAATTTATCTGCTCCTTTGTAGTGATGATGTAGCATTTGCTCTCAAGGACTGCCAAGAGCTTCCATGGCTAGCTAAGTATCTTTAACAAACACAACCAGAATGATAATTCAGCAGCACGGGCTCAAGCCTTATCAACCTCTTGATTTCTCGAACTGGCCATTCTGACTTGTAATAAGCCTTTACCATCGATCCAATGTATTTGTACTAATTTATTTGATAATAAAGATTCTTCGATTGACAATATTTTCTAGAAGCCTGTCTCAGACTCCCAGATATATCACCTGAAAGTAGCAGGGGAAGTATCATGTGGAACCCCCCTTTCCATGGATCCATGGATCCCCCTTCATCACCGTTAATTGCATTTTTTGTGTGCACCAGATTGTGCTACGTGTTTGCATTTTTGAAATGCACACGTGAAATGCACATGACAAATGCACACGTGAGTTGCACATGCTCATTAATGCGCTAGCACAATCTGGTGCGTTCAAAATGCAAACAGTAAATGCAATCAACGGATGCAAAGAGGGATCCATGGATTCATGAAAAGGTGGGGGTTCCACATGATACTTTCCCGAAAGTAGCATATTCATTTGAGATGTATACAAGTCGAATAAGATGAATTGTTGAGTAATATCCGAGGATATAATAGCAAATTCATTTTTGCCTTTTTTAAAATTACTCTTGCCTAATGCGCTGGCACAATCTGGTGCGTTCAAAATGCAAACAGTAAATGCAATCAACGGATGCAAAGAGGGATCCATGGATTCATGAAAAGGTGGGGGTTCCACATGATACTTTCCCGAAAGTAGCATATTCATTTGAGATGTATACAAGTCGAATAAGATGAATTGTTGAGTAATATCCGAGGATATAATAGCAAATTCATTTTTGCCTTTTTTAAAATTACTCTTGCCCTAATATTTTATTTATGTCTAAAGACTCTAAAGTATGAAGACATTTATATCTTTTTTGTTCAGTGTGCACCGAACTTCGGTGCATGTAGCACTCTTCTTTATAATAATGCATGTTAATTTTGTTTCTCAAACCTTGGCAAAAAATCATCAGCTCTCAATTAAAAATCAAAACAACAAATGACAATATAGTCCTTAATTATCATCTCCATCACTCCATGATGAATTATGACTTGATTAAATTATCATGTCATTTAACTAGCTCCACATTTCTCATGTATAAAAATAGTGGACAATATTTTATAGTAATAATTAGCTTCTCATTCAATTTATAAATTGGGCAGGGAGACAAGATTTGTATGGGAATGTGAGAACAAAAGTGGAACAGGTGATGGGGTGTTCTCAGGAACATTTGGATGAGAAAATGTGAGTCTTGTCTGTAATACTAATACACACTCGTGCTGTCTTGGAACACATGATCGATGCAAGCGAACCAAAACATTGGGATGTTCAATGCATATTTTAACAGTACTTGAAAATAGTTGATCTTTTTCCCTTTTGTGACGCTTAGTTAATTACGTATTTGATTGTGTGATTTGTCCTGTAGTTACCTGACCTTTACGCTCATCTGAATCTAGTAAGTAGAACATGACACTCCCCGAGGAACACCTTGTTCAAGTCGCAAGTAGTAACTATCAAGAAATATTTCTAACATCCTCAAACCCCACCTGATATTGGTTACTAATATTATGTAGTAAAATTCAGTTGGATCAGCCAAATTGATGAACATCATGAAAATATTATGCAGCAATAATACATTAAGAATGGCTAGTGAAATGTCTCAAATCAGTTGGGTGGATAATAAAATTGAAGATTAATATTTATTACACACTAGTATTTGTTGCACAAAAATTTGTGCATGATATGTATTTTTTATATTAATTAAAGAAATATAAAAATAATTAACTCTATTAAGAGTATGATATGTTAATTTTGATATGGTAATTATAAGAAGATGTAGGGGTAATTTTGGAAGTCGAAATGTGGCTTCAAAATAACCGTTAATACTGAGTCTTGCACTTTATTAATTATTAATAGAGAGATACTGGACATATGTAGCAAAGTCATTATATGAATGAATCAAACTTATTCAGTACTTGTATTAACTATGGGATTGTTAGCTTTTACAATGGACCTTTGGATGAGTTAATTAGTACATTAGATATGACGCATGCCCCCACAACATTTAAAGATAGGAATCAGTTCAATTGCGATCCACCACTTAGACTACGAATTTTGCGACCCACATCTCGCACCGTTGGATCAATTTGATCCAATGGTTGCATATTTGCACTTTAAATTTTTTTATCGTTTTGTGCGTATAGTTTGTCGTTTAGCGAAATGCACAAATGCAAATGGAATGTGCATATAGTTAATACAAAAGTGCAAATAGCGAAATTCCAAAATGCACGTATGCATTGGGGTCGCAAAGGAACCGAACTCTTTAAAGACATTCTCATCTTTCACGAATGCCTTCTGTAAGACTTTCATCAGCTCGTCTGCAAGGAGTATACGACGGTGCTAACTGAACTTTCGAATTGCGAAATGTGACTTTAAGTGTGGTGAATGAGTGATGCGCGTAGAGTTATTTTGATAATTTTACCTAATTTACAAATATACCTTTGAATAAACCGAGTGTATAATGACAAGAGAAAACATGAGCATTTTGTCTTTTTGGCCGTCTTTAGCACCGATGCTGATGCATCAGATATTTTTCAAAGGTAAAACAGACACGCTGACGTGACAAGTTTCACTACTCTACACACGAGCATTGTTTTCGAACGGTCATGCCCAATTGACTACTAGACGCTATATGACCTTATATCTTACACATGTGACATGTTCAAAGTAAACCACTCATCCATCACGTAACATGTTTCACAATCAACTTGGTACATGACCTAGCTCGAAAGGACTCTACATAGGTAGGTTAGTTTATAGCTAGGTTTAAGCTTGGAAATCATATCTAGGGTTAAACAGTGCATGATGTGCATCTACCATGGTATTAAATTTAGCCACACGTTGACATGTAGATTTAGCAAAGGAGTGAACGTGTAGAAAAGAAAACCAGCAAGAAGTATAATGTGATATGTCAGTGGTTATTATGCACGTACAGTTTTACATCGGTGTAACTTTCTATCTTGTTCATTAGTTAGAGGTTGTATCATGTGGAACCCCCTTTTCATAGATCCATGGATCCCCCTTTGCAGCCGTTGATTGCATTTTCTGTTTGCATTTTGGACGCACCAGATTGTGCCACGTGTTTGCATTTTTGAAATGCACACGTGAGTTGCACATGCTCATTAACGCGCTGACATAATCTGGTGCGTCCAAAATGCAAACAGAAAATGCAATCAACGGCTGCAAAGGGGGATCCATGGATCCATAAAAATGGGAGAGTTCCACGTGATACAAACTCTCATTAGTTATGTCTCTTATGTACTTTCATTACTTCAAAATTTGAACCCCTACAAAACAAACTCTCTATCAAGTTTCAATAGCATTGAAATGGAATGAATGAATGAAGTTCCTTATTAATTAATTTTCCAAAATAGGTAATCAAACTATACACATCAGTGCCTGATAAAATACAAAGAATCATATTAATCACCACCTATTAATTCCCTTCATATTTATTTCTTTGTTTTCTGTTATTACTATTTTTAATCTATCATGTATTATAAATAAGGTGATATCCTAATAAACATTCACACAAGATTTTATTTCATTCTCCCCACTCTTCTAATTATTTTTCTAAACTCATCAGCTATCATCTTCCTCAGATTACTCATATCCACTCACTGCCCATCACTGTTGCTATTTTGAAGTGGAACAATTACGTGTTTTTCCGACGAGTCTGGTATTCATCAAGTACACCAATTTCTTGATTAAATTAATCTAAAGGATTCAAAAAAGGATGATTAGGTTTTGGGACCTGATGGTATGAAAAGCAGAAAAGGTTTGTTAAACTTTTACTAATTTGATTTTTGTGAATCTAAATCATTATATCAGGGGGTAGAAGTGCTTCAAAGACGCCATGAACACGCCATGATCATGTAATAATCCTCCATAACAAAAAACCCCCAATACCTATAATTAGGTTGAAGCTAATTTGAATTCATTATTCAAAATAAAGGTATCTAATATGATTAAGGGAACTTTATTAGACTTATGCATCCGACATACAAAACCTAAAGAGTAGATTATATACAATTAGCAAGCCAATTGCTTAACATAATCGCACATTTGATATAGTGTACGTTTGTTGCACAAATCAAATCACAGGAGCAAAAGTCATTAAACTACAGACTTAATTTCAATACACGATTAGGTTAAACTTCACTTGCTGCAGAGTTTCAATATTCAATTTGACTTGTTCATTCACTAATGGGAAGAGACAGACATATTATTAAATACATAAATATCTATATTTGGTTATTGGTGTGCTAGAGAGAGATGATGTGCAAAGGAGAGGGGCAAGCCGACCAAGTTTAGCCCATCTAAGCAGCTGGCCTGCCGGATCCAATGGTGCAGTAGATAGACAATTTTCTTGCATGGTAAAAACAAACAAATAGTAAGAGAGTTATAGTCCCAAGGACTGGTGAAAGTCACCTGTTAACAAGATCTACATCAAAAATATGCATGGGTTCATACACATTTACCTGCAAGTTGGGGTTGAGTGAGATAGAGTAATTAATTCCTCAGTGATGGAATAACCGAGGCAGAACTATATTGTTTCCAATGAGTATGTATGCTGGTCCACATCCACTACATAACCATTGTTTCTGGGATTTCTACTTGAAATCTCATATGAAACCCTACTTAGTTACTGCTTCTTCCCCTCTTTTTGTATCTCTTTTTGCAACCTTTTGTGATAATCCCCAACAACCATCATCTCTTCTTCATTGATCCCAATTTCATCCTTTGGGCCGTTCCTCTTTGTCATCTATCCCCTCCTGTCTCCTCCGGCTCTTGTATTACCTATGCATATTTATTGATATATCCAGTGTCTTCTCAACTAGGGCTTTGTTGTTTTCCATCCATGGATAATAAAGTTAGATTCCATTAATACATTTTGGCATAGTCAAAAAGACCACGACGTATAGAAAATGTCAAGTTATTCAAATAAAAGTCAATTTAGTTGTATGAATATGAACATTTGAAATACGGGGTTGCTAAGCGAAAGTAATAGTACTAACCATCAAAATACGAGGAGCGCTCAGTTTCATCCATACCCTTAAATTTTATTCTTAAGGTCACATCTTAATTGTCCATCTCGTCAACTACTTCATCAGTAGGGTATAATGTATCTACGTTCTGGGTTAGTGGATAACACAAAATACAAGTAGATTAGTGGTTGTCACGTGACACCAAATTGATAAAATAATGGATGAGATTGATTAAAATGTGATCCTCCGAATGTCACTTAATAATGTGATATACTTGAGTACTCCTCATCAAAACAATACACAAATAGAAAGCAAGCTAATAACTGCATTAATCCTCTTCGAACTGGGTTCAAAAGTTTTTTTGGATTTTTAAATGAATATATTTAAATTTTATATTGAATTGTTCCTATTTTTTGCAGTTTGTAAGATTATTAATTTCGTTAAAGGAATAGTAAGAGGCAGCTTTCAACAATGATTTTTTTGTTCAAGTGGTTTTTGGTCATTAAATAAGGTAGGAGTGTGGCCGTAAAAACAATTGGTAATATTTAATGGTGAGCCCTTTTTTTGAATATAAACATGTCTCGTTATGTTACTTACATTTGCACATAAATTTATTCATGCAAAATCTCCATCTTACCAACTCAAATGTCATTATGCCTCGTTTGGTACGATTGTAGTAATTAGAATAAGTAATGAATCATTATGAAACTTGTTTAGTCGGGACTCAGACCGCATGCAGCGTGTTGCATTTTATAGTGTATTTAAAACGACGTCATTGCATTTAAAACTGTGTCATTTCGATATAAAACTACGTCATTTTATCTAAATTTCAAATTTTATATTAATTAACAAACCCCTTATTAAAGAGCGTACTTTTATTTTGATTGAAAATGACGTATTTATGAATGCAAACTTCGTCGTCTTGAATCCACTGTAAATTACAGCAAATTGCACCAGATCTCATTCTGTTTATTTGGTCAAAATTTAATATTTTTAATGATTACTCCTTAGAATTAATGCTTCATGCCACAATGAACAAATTGATTCCTCTAAAAAGGAGAAAAAAAATCACTCCAATAGTTAAGCATTGTGAGAATAAAACTAATGAAAACAAATGGTCTAGAACTAGTTTTTTATATACAACCGTAATTTTTTTGCATTTCATGTTCCAATTTTATGCTATTTATTTTGAAAACAAATAAAAATTAAATGAATGACTGATTCCAAAACTTAACTGAACAGGCGAACAATTTGATAAATTATATATCTTGATTCCAGATTTCAGTGAGTCCGGAGGAAATAAAAAAATTCTAGGGAAAAGATCAAGGGGACGAATATTAATAATTCAACGATGAGATTTAAATTAAAAATAACCGTCAGATATAATCACCCGTGTATTTTGGAGATTCAACAGCCCATTTTTTTATTAAAAATCAATTTATTCTCAACCATCGGATTAATCAAATAAATTATTAAAATAAGTCCTCCCGTCTCTCAAATATATAATGTCTCTACTGATCTTTACCCAAAATTTCTATATAAATTTATTTGTTGGATTTATGTGTGTGGCAATGGTTGTAATTTCGCTTCTCTTTGAGAGTGCAAGCTATGTTCCAACTAATGTCATATATCAACATGGTAGATAACCAATGGTAACATTGTGTGAAGTTATGAAAATCGACAATATTGTTTCTCAACGAAAGATGTTATAATCTTTTCTAGAGTTATTTTCTTATTTGTGAAGTATATTCCTAATATAAAGCGCAAATGAGTTTATTGACAGTTTATCTTTGAGGCTACTAATTTCTTCCAATAATACCTCTAACACTTTTCTCAATTACTTTATTTGATTGATATATTAATTATTAATTTATATAATATATTAAGAATGAATATTCTAGAACTAGTTTTTTTATCACTCTGCACATAATTGTGCACCAATTAACTATATAAAAAGGAAATATATGCTCGAGGGAGACAGTAAGTTTGCGAGATCGAAAAGAATTTATCATTCGTTAATATTGATTAATCTGACTAATGAAAATAAAGTTTGTATTCAAAGAAATTATATTAAATTTTAAATCCATCCATTGAATTAATAAATATCAGCAGTCGGCATACTATCTACAAAAAAGTGACATGTCCTTGAACTTTTCCCATAGTAAAAAATATGTTTAGTTAGGAGGATTGCTAATGACATTATATTAATGAAAATGTGATGATTCCAATCAAAATCAAGCGAGCAGAGGATAAACGTGGGAAAATGAAAATTGAACATTCTAAAATCACTAGACTCTGATTTACCACTACTTCGGTAAAATATCATTTATAAAACGACATCTAATTAACACTATACCTTAGTTCAAATAGAAACTAGTCGATTCATGGTAACTATTTTAGGCTTTTACTACTTAACAATTGATGAATAATATATGTCGGTTGTGAACTTTTAAATATTTTGTGTAGACATTTTGTGTATCTTCATGGTTTTGTTGAATGTTTTGATGATCTCTAGTACACATACACTAATTTATTTACTCTACGGACACTCGTATATTCAAGAAACATGTTTCTGTTGGGTTCGCAACTCCCAATAGTTATCTCATTCTCCTTTGTCTACTCTCTTTCCTTGGTCGTCCCACTTCTCTTTCTCTATCTGTCTAGAATTGAAATACTGATATCATTTGTTTCAATGGTGATCCCTTTGTCTCTCACCATTTTCTTCTGCTATTTCAGTAATATTTTATTCACAGTTCTTCCTTTTGGCCCTCCTTTTCTCTCACATCTTTTGAAATTTCTTGGGGCAGTTTATACATAATGGTGTAGCTGTATATAAGTTGATATTTACCCTCATTCATACTCACCTGCATCTCACTCCATCTTACGGAAACCTACCTTGAAGCCATTTTCTCTGAGTTCTTCATCTTTAAACTCCTTGTTCTTCATAATGAACGATAATCATCCTCACTACTCATACTCTTTCAACAATGGATTCTCTTACTCATCATCATCCTCATCTTCTCAATCATTCACTAACCCACCGAACGCTTATATCAACAGCAATATCTACAAGAACTACTACAACAATTTCAAGAACAACTACAACAATATTTCATCCACCCCTCACTATAATCTCACGCCCCTACATCAATCACCAACCCCACCGCCATCTCCACCTCTTAAGCAGGCCCTCCCACTCCTTGGCCTGAGCCCTACAAGACAGGACACACAAGGGCAGCAAGAATCTCAAGAACTGGATCAACAAGTGATGGCTTTGGATGGTGATGAGCAAGATGATGGGTGTTTGAGCATAGACTTACAACTAGGATTGCCTTATAATGATGCAACATCTGCTGATCTGCTTATATCTTCTTCCCTCTCACTGTCAGTAGAAGAGGGAGGTGTCACCGTTGCTGATTCTTCAAACTGCTCGGGCTATGAAAGCACAACAGCCACAACCAGACTCAATAAGGGTCAGTACTGGATCCCCACACCTGCTCAAATTTTGATTGGCCCAACTCAGTTCTCTTGCCATCTTTGCTTCAAAACATTCAACAGATATAACAATATGCAGGTATACAAAAACTCATCATAACATCCCTCTTACACATAATCTAATTGTTGAAAGAACCCGTATGAGCTTTGCTCATAACCTTTTGATGATTTGTGTGTGTTTTCCACTTTAACTTTTCTCGTATAGAAATACCTACCTGTGTTAGTGTTGTCTGGGGTCTCCTTAATTAGGGTTTCCTCTTTTCCCTTTTTTGCCCAATAACCTCCTTTCTGTCTCTCTGGTGAATTTTGATACCTAATTCAAAAACTTAAACCAATTTCCTCTCTTTACCCAACTCTCTTTCGTTTGCTTGATTTTAATGGAAGTGTTTCCTTAAATCTCTGATATTAATTTGTGATGATCAACTGCAGTTTTTCTACAATACATAACTGCCATATGCTTTTTGTTCCTTAAAGTTTGTGGTGATCTGATCTGTCTATACCACACTTGCATAATGCGGAGTACCCTATTATTTGTTCTGGTGTTTGTGTCAGAATATTTTTATTATTGTTTTATCAAACCCTTTTTTCCAGTATCCACCATCATGATCTAAATGCATCTGATCTCTGGTTCCTTTTGACCTCCGATGAGAGAGAAAACTATCAGTTTCTATCAGTCATTCATTGAGAATAAAGCTTGTATTTTTTTTTGTTTTAACTAGTCCTGTGTAACTTTCTAGTGAGTCACAAATGAATAAGACATCGTTCGCAATAATGCTTAATATGTGTGTAACTGTGTATGCGTGTCTTGTCTTTGTGTAGATGCACATGTGGGGACATGGCTCTCAATACAGAAGAGGACCGGAGTCCCTAAGAGGAACCCAACCAACAGCAATGCTGAGGCTTCCATGCTACTGCTGCTCTCCAGGATGCAGGAACAACATTGATCACCCAAGAGCAAAACCCTTAAAAGACTTCAGAACCCTACAGACCCATTATAAGAGGAAACATGGGATGAAGCCATTCATGTGCAGGAAGTGTGGCAAGGCATTTGCTGTTAGAGGTGATTGGAGAACGCATGAGAAGAACTGTGGCAAGCTTTGGTACTGTACTTGTGGATCTGATTTCAAGCACAAGAGATCACTCAAGGATCACATTAGGGCTTTCGGTGATGGGCATGCTGCTTATGGGATAGACTGTTTTGACCAGGAAGAGGATGATGGTGCATTGTCTGATATTGAGCAAGACAACTAAGTATAATATCATATAATCAAGTCATCTCCGATCTATTAGTATGATGTATGATCATTAGTATGCATCATGACTTATATATATCGAACGTACTACGTACTATCTTATCCTATCTAGTTAATTCAATTTATCAGATGAGATCGAACAACGCAAAATCAACTAGTCCTGACTCACTTATTTTCTAATTGACGGTCATTCCAAAATATTGAACATCAAATAGACTGTCTTCAAAGTTTTTCCGATGATTTTATACATTTACACTCCTTTAAATTTTGAAAAAAGGGAAACATTGGGTTTCATATATGAAAAAATGAAGTGTTGTGGTTAAAGATAACGTTTTAAATGGAATGGAAGTTAATGCAAATATGTTGAGGGGAGTGTTTAGCCATATCATATACGTGGGCTATAGCTAAGGTTATACGGAGTAGCTTTTTGTTTCCAGCATAGTAACGACATTACATTACACCTTGTGAAAATGGGGTGTGGGGAATCACCAAAAAGCTTCTTCATCATTCACTAGTCACTCCTGACAAACAATTTGCTTTCATTAGTAATATGTACATGGGAGAAAGGGAGAGGCCGGTACATTACATATGATAATGCACAGACAAAACGCCTATAAACACTGCTTTATGCTTATTCAAAAACCCTATCATAACACGTACTGCTAGTATTTCATAATTTACTAGTTATTGGATGAACAAAACTTTGCATAGCTATTAGTTTTATTATTTTATGCATATAATTCATATATTTGTATAGATGATGTGGAATAGGTTCTAAAGGAACATCTTTTAGTAGAACCGAAGAACACAATCTCGAACATTCATTTTTATTAATTCAACGGTTGATAATGATAACCATCAATCCTTAACCGCTCGTGTTTTTTGCAAATCCAACCGTCCAATAATATAAAACCAACTTTAATCTCAACCGTCGAATTAATCAAACCAACAGTTAAGATTACGTCTTTCGGTTTCACAAAATATATGTGTCTCTCTAGAACTTAACACACTAGATGATATTAAGTATATGTGAAATCAATTTCAAGTAATTATTAACAGAATTAGGGGCAATAAGAGTATAAAAATGTGGCTTCAAATAACCGTCAATAGAATAACTTCCGCTTTATATATAGGATAGATACCGGTTCCCTACATACCCTCACTCTGTCTCAAAAGATATATGGAATACTTTTATGTAGTCTCCAAATGTCATTTATAATAACCAAAAATCACATTAGTTTGATATTTTTTGACTATTAACTCAAGTTATGTTGTATACTTTTTTATTAAAACGATGTATATTTGGTTAATTGTAAAATTTTATTCGCAATATTGCATCTCATTCTTATCAAACTAGTATGTGTCTTATTTTCAATGACCCATTTCACTTAAATCTAACGTCAATATTATTTTTTTAGGGATACAAACTACCGTCCATTTGATTACATACCCTTAAAACTAAGGGACAGCCACTATAAGGATTGACTTAATTTTGAAAGAAAAATTGAGTCTGAATAGAAGAATGTAGTTTCCTTCAGACTCATGATATAAATTGAACGACTGAAAATGTATTTGTTAGAAACAAGATGATATTGTCACGTGGTCCTATCAAGTACACGTGAAAAAATGCAAGTGCAAAAGGCACATGTCTTCTCCAAAAAGATGAGATGGTGAAGATTAAAAATTGCATTTGGGATATCAAATATCAATTCAATGGGTGAGTCTCAATTGAACCCAACTTTTGAAAAGAATTCTCAACCATGTCATTCTAGAAGGAATCCACTTAATTCATTTTAGAAATGAACTAGTGTATAGTAAAATCCGATTTTACAGTTTGTTATGTGCCTATATTGCCATTTGTAGACGACAATAGTTTGGACTATTAATCTTTGAAGAATGATATTTCTAAACAACTCTTGGTATTTTCTCTATATTTACTACTAGTACTAAATTGAAAAAAATTGTGGTATAATAATTTTAATAGTGTTAGGGTATTTTAGAAAAGAAAATCTGGTATTTAAGAGCCTTCATGTTTTATATATAGTAGAGATATTTCATTCATTTTCTTTCTTATTATCTCTCAAATTTTATAAATTTCTTATTCACTGGGCCACACGACATTTGACTGAGTATAAAGTTACGGCAGAGTATAAAACTTATGTATATTATTACATGGATCAAATTTCTTTGCAATCTAAACGGAATAAAATCATTTACAGTGTACAGCTTCTTGCTGTCAAAACTATGTCGTTTTACAAAAGATTCATAAGTTTTAACTTTGGGTTTTAGTAAAATTACGTCGTTTTGAATTATTTTTAATTAAAACTATGTTATTTTATTAATAATAAATTAATTATAAATTTGGATAAAACTACGTAGTTTTAACTTGTAGTATTGGATACACGCTGTATGGATCTGAATCCAATCTAAACACGCATTGGGCATTTGAGTTGAATTTGCACTTTTTACTATACTATTTGCATATTTCAATATGCACTTATGCATTTCATTTAAAGAGAAGATTTCGAAAAGGTACTTAATGATTCCAACAGTCCAAATCCGATATCGCTGGGATCGTAAAAACAATTCATTTATCTTTCAGATTTGCAATGCAACAAAAAGTTGAGCAATACGGAGTACAAGTTGAATAAGTACATTCAGTCGAGGGTTTAAAAAGAGTTGGGTTTAGGGTTTATTGCAACTCTGAGAAGTTGAACCTGGCAGAGATGGAGGTGAAACAACAGTGGGCGACTGTAGAAATGAACTGTAGATGAAGTGATGCATCACATGGGGGTTGGATATGATGTATTGGATTTTTTTGGCAGCTTTAGTGAGCTGTAATTACTCTTAGACTTGGTAGGTATAAGTTCATTATGCTCCAAAACAATGACAACACAGAGGGACAAACAGCATAATAGCATATTGCACAAGATGAATATAGGTGACTGGTCTTTATCTCTTGTTTTATGATACACAAGGTCGATCTTTATCTCCTGTCTTTGGCACATACAAGTTACTATTGAGATGCTATGATGAGTGGGGGCACAGCCTTTGAGATGACACTTCAGAGGAAGAGTAGGAGGAGAAGGCAGGACCTTCATGAGATGTGAGTGAGAGTTTGAATGACAGTACAAGTAGTGGTGCCTTCTGGTCTTGGTTTTATGGACAACGAGGTTTACTAATAAATGCATGAATGAGAGAGAACCAGTTAATGTTTCTTGTACTGAAGTTTGTTCTCTCGTTGTGCTACTGACATGATAGATATTAAAGCTAAGAGGATCAATGTTAAAATACATGAATCACAAATACCAGCAAAAGCAACTCACAATTAATTATACTTGACTAGATTTTGACCATGGTACGTACCAGTCATCTGAGTTCAGTCCACTATCAGTACAAAAACTCTGATAGATATTTTCTGAAAAAGTTGGTTAGAGTTTTAATGGTTGCAAGGAGTTAAATAATGGGACAAAGGCTCTTAATGACTGGTTGAAAGGGCCAGCAAATTGGGATTGTTCCTGTATATTCTATAAATGAGAAAATGACATTAGCTTACAACGTTACAAATCACATTTGGCAGCTACAAATGATGACAAAAAACTGCAGGAGTCGGTGGAGAGCAGGCACACACAATGTTCGGCTATCCTTGGCCTCAAATTGCTTCCAGTGTAAGTGAAGTTGATGTGAACAGTCCTCAAAATACAGCCACATTTTTACATGTAAAATTTTTGTTGTCACCAAGCCGAGAGGCTTCGTGAGGCCTGAAAGCGATGCTATGCTGAATGGTTCACATTCGCTGTGTATGTGTGGATTCATCGGGTATTAATATTCACCAATGTATAATCATTTAATACATTATTGCGACCTCACACGCTACGGACAACCGTTACTGATTTACAAAGATCCCATTGTTAAATCCTCCAACATATTCCCTCATTTTAGGAAACAGTTGTCCATTTTGCCAAATACTAGAAAATATTAAAAATGTGGTCCATTAAACGTGTACCTTTGGGCTTCGAGTAGCAAAGTAAACATGAATTGCAACTGCAACACCTGGCAGAAAGAATAAAACAAGCTTTCTCAGAAACCTTCTCATAGTTTGTCTTTATAGATTTTAATTCAGGAAGTTATGCAAAGCAATTGCCAGTGCCGAGTTTAATCCAACATGAATTCAATTTTTGTCATAGCGATTGCAGCAGCTGAAGCAGCTATTAGACTAGCAATTATTTCGTCAATTTATCGTAATAGAAAATCAACTCGCACCAATCAATCAAATTTGTTGAATAATAATATGCATATAAAAAATTGAATCTTTGATCTTTCTCAACTCAAATAAAAAACTATTATTCCGCAAGTCCAATTAGAATTAGTATGTATGATTTTAGTATGTATGATATTAAATCTGGATTACCCTACACATGTAAAAACTGCTAGCTCTGATGAAAATGATGAATATGTAGAAAAATAACAACATATGAGCTACAAACAATGAATATATGTAATCTAGCAAAAAATTTGCATTAAGATATACAAGACCCATTCCAGGAGTATAATTAAACTAATTTGGTGCAACAGGTACAAAATTAACACATGCATGGTGTTACAACTTTCAAATGACAAATTAGGATCTTGTTTAATGCTATGCCATGAATTCAATTGGCCTTAAACATTCAAATACATAGCAAAATTTAACATATAACAAAATACTACTCCAGGAAAAGCAGTCTAAAAACTTTCAAAGTACCTCTATGGAACCAAGAAACACAGCCCTAGCCATTCCCTCTGGAAAGTTGTGCAAATTTATACCTGAAAGTTATAGTAGATGTACATCACGCAGCAAAAATAAGTTAAATTGAATACGTCGCAAAATTGTGGTCTCAAAACATCTCAATACTAGCCACTTTAAAAGATTGTCCAGAAAAAAGAGAGAATATTAAGCAGTTGAAATTGCAATTATTCCCATCAAAAGTTGTTTGATAGCTCTAAAATCATCCAAAGACTCAGGTGGATATAGGGTTTAGGTAACCAATGTAGTACATGATCAGAAATGGCTAGTTCAACTTTGGTATGAACATATACTTTAGATATTGGCAGTGGCACATGTCAAAATCAGTGCGAGGGGTATAATACATCAAGCAGAAAGAAATCATTGCATTCTTCTAAACAGATGAAGTAACAGAAACATGACACTTTCGAGTTTCAAACACGAGCTCTTCTAAAAATGATGCGAGTTTAGCATGCATGACTAGATATAACATACCAATTGCTACGATGATCCCACTGAATAAAACTTGTTTGACACATGTTTTCATCATCTATTAGCATCCATCTCAATATTTCCGAAAAGTTATTCTTATTGAGGATAATATACTTCACCGCACTACCCCAGACCTCCAGTTCACATGCTCTGAAGCATGATTTATGCCTGATATATTTTTCAGCATTCAAAATTACCTTTTGGTTTTTATCACTGGTAGGAGATAGGGTGGGCTCGGGCATAAATAACAACAGTAGCAAAGAAAATAAACCTGCCAAAAAACTGGACATACAATAACCCAAAGAGCTATTCAATTCTTGAGAATGTGTCAAATACAAAACAATCACAACTCACCAGAAACTTCAAGTAAACTGACCAAGAGATAAACCTACCCAAAGTTTCCCTTCAAGAATCCATATGAGATAAATAGTTCATTGCATTGTAAGCCAAATGTAGGAATGATATGTGCAGCATAAGACCTGCAGCAAAACCCTGCTTAAAACAAAATTCAGACATTACCAATGCAAGAACAGAAAAACCACAAAACTTGCAACGCCTACTTAAGAGTTAAGACATTGGGTGAGGTAAGGTAGGATCCAAAGATGCTCACTGATTATATGAAATGCGCACATAGACATAGTACTGTATAATTCCAAGCTTCTTTAAATTGAGTGTTGGATTCAGAACAAGAAAAAGAGCACCTGTTGCACATTCCATATAATCATTCTTCGCAGCACAGATAACGGAAACTGGCGATCCAACTCCATCAAATATAAACACCACAAAGTGAGGCAATAACACGTTACCTCCTATCAATAAATCACAATCAAATGAAAAAAAAGTAAAAACCTCCAATCAGATTTCGATATAAACTTAGTAACAGCAGCTTGTCAAAATTCAGTATAGATTTGGATACAAACTTTACCTTTGGAAGTACTGGCACCGACAACGAGGGAGAGACCGAGAGCGACAAGCACCTGAGAATCTATTTCTCACAAAGAAGCTTTGTGTCGATAATTAGGGTTCCGATTTGGCACTTTGAATTTGATTAATGTTTTATTTATTAATATTTTATAAAATTTCACAATGGGTTTAAGAACAAGATTACATTATGTCTTTTGAAATTGAATAATTTAATTTTAATTGTTGATTTAATTAATTTATTTTTAATCAAATTGTTTGGTAGGATTTGAAAAAATAAGCACCAGTTGGATTTGATGATTATTTTGATTTTAAATTTCATTTATTAATTATTAGTAATGAACAATCATGTCTCACTGTTTAACGAAAAAATATATCCTCCTTAATCTTTTCCCATTACACCAGTTATGAAAATTTATTAAGTTTTTACATGATTCAATCCCTTACGAAAATTACTAATTTTAATAGTAGTTTTCTTGGGTCTATTAGTAGACATTTCATTTTAATAGTAGTTCGAACCCTGGCATCACCACTTTTCCTCAGATTTTTCTGGGGCTTCAATATTCCTCCCGCTTCGTGCGAGGAGGTCTTTCTTTCCTCCCGCGCGAGCGAGGAGGTTGTGTGTGTTGTGCAGCCGTAGGGGTGCAAACGAGCCGAGCGTTCGTGAGCTACTCGCGAGCCGGCTCGGTCAAAGCTCGGTCAAAGCTCGTTCATTTATAAACGAGTCAAGCTTGAACAAAATTTGATGCTCGTTTATTAAACGAGCCGAACATGAACACATTAGGGCTCGGCTCGAATCGGCTCGTGAACAACTCGATTGAAGCTCGATTAATACTCGATTAATACTCGATTAAAAGTTTGATTTATACTATTAAAATTAATTCCGCGGACCCTTAAGGATTTTTTTCCGCGGACCATTAAATTAATTATTAAGGGTCCGCGGCAAAATAATCCTTAAGGGTCCGCGGACCGTTATCCCACATCGCTAAACGTTAAGGAAATGAGTACAGAAAGGTGAATAAAATGCGAATAAAATGCGAACGAATTCATCCAAAATTCACACCTTTCTTGAGCTTAATTTGAGTTCGAGAAATCAAGCTCGATTTGAGCTCGAATTCTCAAATTTTTTTGAGAAAAACGAGTTTTATTGAGCTTGAGTGGATCTTTAATCGAGTTCGAGCTCTAAACGAGCTTGAATCGAAATGAGTTGAATTCGAGTATTACAAATTTTTTTTGTGGAATTCGAGCTTTAAACGAGCTCGAGTCGAGCTCGAGTACAAAAGTATTTTTTCGAGTCGAGCTTGAGCTAATGCTATTAAGGCTTGAACGAGCTCGAGCCGAGCTTGAGCAGAATTTTTTTTGTACAAACCGAGCTCGAGCAGCCTGATACTCGGCTCGACTCGGCTCGTTTGCACCCCTATGTGCAGTAGGCTTTCTTTCTTGCTTGCCTTTGCACGTGGGGCTTGTTCGCGTCGGTGTTCATGAAGTGGTCGTGTAAGCAGAGCGGAGAGACATGCGCGCTTGATTGACTAAACATGCTTGTCAATGATTGGGTGAAGGTGTCCGTTGTGACCTGTGCTACTAGTAATTAGAATAGGATTCTCATGTATGAGATCTTAGACGAATTGTACTCATTGTAACCGCTATCAAAAAAATGGAAATCCCCTATGCACCATAAATCCTGGGCTTTTATGCCCAACTAGTAATTCTGCACAAATTAAATTGTGCACTAATATTGTAAAAGGTGTAATTGGTAAATGAAGTTGGTTATAAAGGGTATAATGATATAAGATTTTTGGCTTTAAAAAATAGTCAATTAGGGTCCTTGTGGTTTAAATATAGTAAAGATATACCATGTCCATGAGATTTTTTTTTTGATAGCGGTTACAATGGGTACAATTCGTCTAAGATCTCATACATGGGAATCCTATTCTAATCACTAGTAGCACAGGTCACAACGGACACCTTCACCCAATCATTGACAAGCATGTTTAGTCAATCAAGCGCGCATGTCTCTCTGCTCTGCTTACACGACCACTTCATGAACACCGACGCGAACAAGCCCCACGTCCAAAGGCAAGCAAGGAAGAAAGCCTCCTGCACAACACACACAACCTCCTCGCTCGCGCGGGAGGAAAGAAAGACCTCCTCGTCATGAGTTAAGTTTAAGAGAAATGTTAAGATTTCATCTTACTAATTTACCCTCATCATTACTTTTAATCATGATTTTTTGAAATTGCATTTTGACCCCAATTAGAAAATCATTGTCTTGAATATCTCAATCTACCAAAATATAATTTATAAAATTCACGGAAAAGAACATCATTTTCGAATTTAGATTACGAACTATTCAAGTTTTTTAAAAAGGGTATCAAACTAGCACATCTTTCCAATTTAAGGTCCGAACTATCATATTTTCAAAAGAGGTAATGAACTACCAGGGTTAAGATCTAGAGGAACGATATATATTTGTGTGAAAGTGAGACTTAATCTTAAGATCTTGTTCTAATGTCCTACAGTCTTACAAATATTTGGTTGTCCTTATTGATCTTTTCACTACATTTAATTAAACTTAAAAAATAATTACTTTAAATTTTAATTATTTTATAATTAAAAAATATAGTCCTAGTTTATTATAAAGTGTAGGAAGTATTTTGCTAAAGTTATTCATAAACTGACATTTTCTAGATTAAAATTATATACTGGCATTGTAGGAAGTGTTTAACTATAAACTAGTAATTTCTGCACAGTACCTGTGCATGTAAATTCTTTCCTTTATAATGAACATATAAAATAAATTTTAAAAAAAAAAATCAGGTGCATGCATCATATTTTAAGTTAAGATTAATCAATTGATGAAATAATGTATTATTAGTATTAATAAGAGTAATATAGAAAAGTAAAATGTGGTAGCAAAACTTACCGTTAATATCCTTTGAGCTTTATTAATAGTGCAGATAAATGCTTATTGACATTTAACTTATTTTTCAAATTAAAAATAGTCACTTTAATTTATTTTATTTTAAAATTTTATAATTCATTACCTCTTCTGACAAATCTATTAGTTAATGCCATCTTTTATTCCTTTACCTAAAATTTTATAATATCACCGAAGGGAAAAGTTCGAGGAGGACAATTTTATTTTTGTAAGACAGTGAGACACGATCCGCACTATTGATTAATTATAATTCAACGGATGAGATTAAAAGTAAAATAACCGTCAAATCCAATCGCTCCGTGTTTTTTGCAAATTCAACCGTCTTTTTAATTCATAACCCATCTTTAATACCGTTGATTGACAAATTTCAATGGTTCAGATTTTGTCCTATTGTTTTTTAAATATATTTTGTCCTTCTAGATCTTCACCCTTTCACCGAAGTATATATGATTTTAAGGTTTAAAATCAAGAGAAGAAACCTTGTATTTTTGTGAGATGAAAGGACTTAAAATTAGTTGTTGATTTGATTAATCTATCGTTTGAAATTAAATTGATTTTTGTATTAAATTGAGCGGTTGGATTTGCAAAAAATACGGAGTTTGATTTGATTGATATTTTTAGTTTAATTGTTGTCCGTTGAATCTATCATCTATACTATATATCAAGTAAGAAGCCTTCTATTGAAGATTTTTTTGAATCCACTTTCCATGTATCGAAAATACCCCTGCAAATAAAGATAATTACTAAGTACGTTTTGTATAACCCATTAGGGGTTAGCTCAGTTGGTAAGAGCCGGAGCCAAATGGGCCACCACTGGAGCCAACCCGGGTTCGATTCCTGATGGGGGCAGAACAGGAGTTCTGCGGGGTAGGGTAGAGGGAAATAATTTAATTGACTTGAGAATGGGGCTTGTCCATTCCTTGACCAATTTGTTTTTTTATAAAAAAAGTATGTTTTGTATAGTTCGAGTACAAATAAAATATATAATAGTTTTATAATCCATCATTTAGTATAATGTATCACAAAAGCTATGCTCATTTTTATGTGCACTTAATACTAGCATATATAAAATGAGAAAGGTGATATTGACGATTACGAAATAAAGCCAAATTTCATATCTCAATTATACCCCTGTGTATCTCCCTATTAAGAATGCGGGAGCAGTGTTTGACGGTTTCTCCCGAACCGTCACCTCTCAACCGATGTCTCTCAACCGCAACGCTCCGCCACGAAAAACAAAATGGGGAGAACGCGACATCAATTGAATCTTCATCTCACCGTCGGAGCTTTCGCGAGTCGCATCGATGAGTTATCTTCTGGATTCATCCATTTCAATTTTGACTCTTATGTTGCGCTACTGTATGTATTGTGTGGTTCGGATGCTTAGAAACCGATTCAATTGTTGGCGTCGTTTAATTATTTTTAGGGTTTATGGTTGACAATTTTTTGATTGAGTGATGCGCAGGATCAAATTGAGTTTCGTAGTTATCTTTATGGACTTCTTGATGCAGAGGAATAGGTTTTTGATGTTTAATTTGATGTTAAATTTCTGGTGTTTCGTCCCCTTTTGGTATTAATTTAGGGTTTGGTCTGTCATGGATTGGTAATGCTTTTACTGAAGAATTGTGTTGTAAAGACTAAAAATGTCTGTATAGGCTTATTTGACTGATGAATGTGGATAATTCAGTATTTGATCGGTTGTAATTTCTGACTTTTGTTTTAGGTATTGAATATAGGTTGAAGATACAATCTTGATTTGAAAGATGGGTAAGAGGAAAGCAAAAGCGAAGCCTGTTGCAAAGAAGCGGATGGATAAGCTAGATACTGTTTTTAGCTGCCCGTTTTGCAATCATGGAAGCAGTGTTGAGTGCCGAATTAAAGGTGTTTTTTATTGGATTAATACTTTATAGCCTAACCGGTTACTGAGTACTGAAGGTTCTGCAGTCGGCGTCACAGTCATAACCGGTTACCTAGGTGCTGGAAAATCCACTGTGAGCCTCAAAATCTTTGCATTACAGAATGATGATAATTGATGTTTTCTGGTAGATATGATAGCTGTAAGATGGGATGCTTATGTTAATTTTTTTTGGATTTGTATTCAGCTGGTGAACTATGTGTTGAATGCACAACATGGGAAAAGGATAGCTGTGATTTTGAATGAGTTTGGTGAAGAGATTGGAGCAGAGAGAGTGATGATTAACGAAGGGGAAGGTGGTGCCATGGTAGAGGAGTGGGTTGAGCTTGCTAATGGATGTGTTTGTTGTATTGTGAAGCACAGTTTGGTTCAAGCGCTAGAGCAGCTTATACAGAGAAAGGAAAGGACAGGATTCTTTTTTATGTAGGTGAGATTTGATATTGCCTTTTAAAAAGTGTTTGTGATTGAAGGTTGTGTTTTTTTTGCTTTTTTGATTTACAGGCTTGATCATATACTGCTTGAGACCACAGGATTGGCTGATCCTGCTCCATTAGCGTCAATTCTTTGGTTAGATGATCAACTTGAATCGTCTGTCAAGCTTGATTCAATTATCACGGTAGCTATCATCCTGTCCATATATGATTTGTAGTTACATACATATATGATAAATCTGTTACTGAATTTAAAATACGTTTTGTGTATACCATTGTAGGTTGTTGACGCAAAAAACCTTATCAACTGAACAGTCATAAAACTTCGTCATCATTCCCTGAAGCTTATAATCAAATAGCATTTGCGGTAAATGTCTATACAATTTCATAAAATGCTTTGATAATCTGATGGTACCTGCTCATTTTGGAGGAGGTCCTTTTTAAATGTCTTCTCTGTATGCAAATCATTAAGTTTGTTTTCTCCGTGATGTAGGTAGGATGTTGTCATTCTTAACAAGGTTGATTTGGTTTCTTCAGAGGATATCCAAGGAGGTGTGATGGAATTGGAGTAAGAAATGGATGAGGGTAAATTCGTTAGTGGAATTCGACATCTGGTCAGGCCAAATGATTGAACAGCTCTTTATTATTGATTTAGTTAATACTGAAGATGTGAAGCTGAATTAAATGTCAGCATTTGTTTATCTTTTACTCTTTATTTACTGTCGGTATTGAGCCAACACAATATTTTATAATTACATACTGCTCATATGTCATGTACAGTACTTATACAAAGCTCATCTGTTATTTGGGCTGAAAAATAATTTGCTCACATGTATGCAATCGATCATTTTTATATTATAACAAAAGCTTTCTTAACAGTGAATCATGTGAGCTGAACTCAACTTCGAATGGTTCTGGCTCAACTATTGCAATCCATTGTAATATTCCAATTTATTTACTTTCTATCATTTGTGTTTGTCAGGTTGTATGCACATGCCTTAACTCTTGCTGTCTTGGCGGGTGCTGCTATTGTTGAGTACTATGATCACAAGTCTAGAGCAAAGGCTGAACGTTATGCCAAGTTCCTCGATCCAAATCCATATGTACACAAAGACTGAAATTTAAGCGTCAACAGAGTGCCATCTTATCTCACAGTGATTGCAGGATCGGAAGCATCAACAGTCTCTGACTCTCCTGTCACAAAGTCACAATATAGTTTTCAACTTATTGTTGGAATAATTTCATGAAGCTTAGATGGATGTCTCGCTCCATTATTTGATTGATTATTTAATTTAATCATCGCATTCTCTTTGATGGAATATTTGTTTGTGAAAAATTGATACATGTTGTATTTATTGCATCACTTTATAACGGGTAACAATTACAATATATTTCAACTACTCATAATGCCATTAAAACCTGTATATTTTCAAACGCTTACGCACAGTCTGGACTGTGCAGCGAGTACTAGTTTATATAATTACTAATTATGTCATTGATTAAAATACTTTTATAATATATTAATTTATGTTAACTCATTTATATGCACAGATTTAAATATGCATCATTACTAGTTATTAGAATCCAACATTATTTTTAATGATTTTAATTACCAAAGCAAAATTTCACAAAAGAATCGAAAGCCCACAATTATCTTTCGAAGTAATATCATCGTCGGTCTCAATCTCTTTGCGCAAGGTTCGCTTTTTTTGAATCTTCTCCCCCAAATAAAACGCAGCCTTCGTTGCGTTCGCTGTTCAACCTCATCATCCGATTCCTTCTTTTATAGGATTTCTCTTCTTGGTTGGAGAACAAGGAGCCGCGACTCGTTTTCAATTCAAACCTCAGTAGGCGCTTCTGTTTTCTATTCTGTTGTTGATATGTTGATTCGTACGGCGGTTGATTCTTTTCAATTTGTAATTTTTTGAATTGGGATTTTGTAAACCCTAGAAAGGATAAAACATGAAAATTTGGGGATTTGGTGTGAATTTGAGATTTTCCATCTGGGTTTTGTTTCAATTATATATTATCCGTTCCTTTTTGAAAAAAGGTTGTATCTTGCTGTGTTTGACGATTTAGGGTGTTGTGTTTGAATTTTTGTTGATGAACTGGTGCCAAGGTGATGTAATTGGTGTTAACACAGCATTTGGTTTCTCTGTTTGAGTTTTTGAAGTTACGTTTGAAACTTTTTGTTGAGATGTTTTGGGTGTTCTTGTTGGTATTTTACAGGAGCTTTGAAGAATGGACCACGATGAGTGCCAGGCTGCTCCGGAAGGTCCTATTTTGTGTGTGAACAATTGCGGCTTCTTGGGAGTGCCACTACAATGAATATATGTGCCCTTTCAAAAAAAGTGTCACAAAGACTTTGTGATGAATCAGGAGCGTGCAAGCAGCGGCATCTTCTATTGATGATATTGTTAATGGAACAGCGAGTAGCAAAAATAAGGAGCCTGTTGTTGTTGAGAATCATGAATTTAATATTGATTTAGTAAAGGAGGTTTCATCCGTCCAGGTTAACACAATGGCAATTGCTGGGGGTAGTGACGAGAAACCCAAAGCACCTAACCGCTGTGGAACTTGCAACAAGCGTGTTGGTTTAACAGGGTTCAAGTGTAGGTGTGGTGATCTCTTTTGCTCAATGCATCGGTACTCTGATAAACACAACTGCTCTTTTGATTACAAGAGCGCTGCAAGAGAAGCGATAGAAAAGGCAAACCCTGTTGTCAAAGCAGCAAAGCTGGAGCATAAGATCTAAGTTCGAGATGCAGGTGCCTTCTGACTGGATTTCCTAGTTTCTTGTGGATCCCGATAAACGGCCATATCTACTATTCGAAGAAATATTATTTCTATCATTTACCAATGTCTTTTGTCATAATGGTCCAGCGAGTCATGCTTATTTCTTCTGTTTCTTATTTATTGTGAAAATAACAGTGTGGTTGCTTTCATATTTCCTTAAATCGACATCTTCCTGCCATTCACGTACCAGTCTTTGTCATTACTTGTTTTTTTATGCGCTCAATTTTAAATTTGCTATTAGCTTTGTCATTTACACTGAGAAATAACACCAAATTTTTTATTGACGTGATTTTTATTCATTTTCTTAAGAAGAATTTCTATATGTCAAAATGAATGTAAAGCGCATCAGCAAATTTACAGTTAATGGTTTACTTAGAGGAGACTACTGAGCTTGAATTTAGTACCTTTACTGGCTTACATAATTAAGTTTTGCTATTTGATTCACATCAGTTTATTCAACTAACATATAATAACACTTCCAAAGAGATGAAAACAAGCTTCACCAACATCTATTTTGACTCAGTAGATTGACAACATATTTCATCATGTCTAGAAACAGAAAGCTGAAACCTTAACTATCTATTCTAACAAATGAAAACTATGAACTAGAATATGATTCCAGAGGCAGAGCAGAGCAGCAACCTTACTGATCTGCATTTTCTTCCACCGCAACGATCGCTAACTCATCTGCATTTTCTTCCGCCACTGCGATAGCTAATGCATCTGCATTTTCTTCAACTTTAACTATTGCTAAAGCAAGCTGTTCATCAACTCTGAAAGCCCAGAGCTGAACAAGGTCACCAATAACCCAATTGTTTGCCACTACTATGTCATTCCATGGCTGATTCAGAACATACATTTCGGTCTTCTTAGTCTTATTTTCCTTGTGCATATCCCACTTCCTCATATTTATGTTCCACTCCTTCTCGGCATCCAAAAGCTTCAGACTGATGGGGTTTAAGTTCTTATTGATGTCCTTTGAATTTATATGGACTCTCTCCTCCTTGGTTAGAAATTGAGGATTCTTT
>QZGG01001463.1:0-64165 GCA_006409495.1 Sedum album | reverse complement strand
GAGTCAAGAGCCTCCCCTTTATGGCAAGCAGCAAAAAATTATCGGCCTTGAGAACACCAATAAGTCATCCGCAAAAATTAAGTGGTTTCAAGGTTCACTCGCTTGCATTTTGGAATGAAATTTGAAATTTTTGTCATCTCTCAACTCGGTCCAGCTTTCTTTTAGACAGAACTTCCATGACAATGGTTAAACAAAAAAGGAGATAACGGATCTCTCCTGCCGAAGGCCCCGATTCCTCTGAAATAGCCAACAAGTTCCCCATTGATTAGGACAGAGGAACATTGGGGATCTGACGCCCCAGGCCATTATCCAGCCAATAAAAACGCCGCGGGAAAACAAAGCATGTCAGACATTGCTTCCAGGAAAATCCCAATCAACCGTATCGTATGCCTTGCACAAGTCTATCTTCATCATACACCTCCCACTCAAAGTGTTTCCTTCCATAACCAGCAACAATCTTCCTGTGCAAGACCGATATTGTGGGTTATCACCCTTCCTGGGACATAGGCAGCCTGAGCCTCACCAACAATGAGAGGTAAAAACTCTCTTAAGCCGCTTAGCTAGGATGCTTGAAATAATCTTATAAATAATGTTGCAGCAACTGATGGGACGATAATCCTTTGGCTCACTTGGGTTGGGAGGAAGAGTGGGACGAAGCGGCAGAAGAATGGAAGTGGTCTTTGGTGGGGTTTTGCCTTCGGTGCGAAACCTAGTTTGGGTAGAATGAAAGGGTTTGTGAGGAATAGATGGGGAGGTGAGGGAGAGGTTACGTGGGTCAAATGGATCAAGGTTTTCCAATTCGTTTTCAAAACAGAGGCTGCTAGAGACAAAGTGCTAGATTTGGGTCCCTGGACGTTTGACAATAGGCTCTTGGTTCTTCAGATTTGGTCCCCAGATGAGAAACTATTCCCTTGAGAATGTCTCATCTTTTGCCAATTTGGGTAAAGTTACCTAGGCTAAACTCTCATCTGAGACACCAAAAACATGTTGAGCAGAATTGCAAGTTTGGTTGGAAAACCTTTAAGAACAGATGGATATACTTCAGGAACAGTAAGCTATCATATGCTAGAGTCTTGGTGGAGGTGTTTGGTTTAATGGACATTCCACGTTCCGTTACTATAGAAGGTCCTAGAGGAGTGTCTTTCGTTCAGAAAGTCGAGTACGACTGGTTACCGCCGAGGTGCAAACATTGCCAGACATTCGGACACTCTGAGCAGAAATGTAACTTCCCGAAGGTTACCATGAAGAATGTGCTCCAGTTTGAGGAAAATGTCTTGGTGGAACCTATGGTTGGTCTAGGGGATGAGGACAAAATGGATAGTCAGGAGGAGTTCCATAGTGGTGACAATGCAGTTTGTGTGGAAGGGGGTCAAGGGTCAGTGGTTCCCGAGACTCAGAGATCCAGTGCGAGAGAAAGTGATTCTATTGAGGTGAGTTCGAAGCCTGCAGAGCAGATAGAGATCGAACAACCATTCATAGAAGTCAAAAAAAGGACAAAAAGAAAAGAATCAGAGCAGCTCCCAGGGCAATGGAACTAGTCAAGGGTTCAGAAAATACTCCCGACGCTCCAAGGGAAGAGGAATTGGAGCAAAAATCCCATTAGTTAAATGATGAATATTGCGAGCTGGAACGTGAGAGGCATAAATTCAGCCTCTAAGCAAGTAGAAGTAAATAGTTTGATTACTAGGTTTAACTTAGGTTGTTATTGCAATCCTTGAGGCCAAAGTTAGGGAGGAAGATGTTAAGGAGTTGTGTTGGAAGTGTACAGGGAAAAGAGATTGGAAAGCTTGGTGCTCTGCTAGTAGTCAAAATGGTAAATGTACGATTATGATTATTTGGAATCCGCGGGAGTTTGGAGTGAATATTTTGTTTACTGATGATCAAGTGATCATGTGCGACATTGCTTGCAGGACAAGCAGATTAGGACAGCTTTTGTTTACGCCCATAACAATGCTGCTCGTAGAAGCATGTTATGGGAGGTATTAGGCAGCAAGGTTGTTGGGGTCAAAGGTCCTTGGATGGTCTGTGGTGATTTCAATTGCATAGCTAGTCCGAATGAGAAGCTAAATGGCCAAAGGGTGGGGCATGCGGATGTGAAAGAGCTTCAAGACTTCTTGCAAAGCACTGAGCTTAGAGATTTAAATAGCTCTGGCCATTGGTTCACTTGGTCAAACAAGCAAGTTGAGGGTCGAATTCACTGCAAATTGACAGGATTATATAAACATAGAATCAGGAAATAATGAGTGGTCAACATAGTAAACAGTTACATCTAACGGAAATACTAACGGAACAGTGATGGGGTGGCTAAACTAAATGACATTTGGATTGAAGGGTGGTTTTTTTTTTAAAGTTGAAGGGGTGGTTTCGCTCAAATTGGCCTATTGGACGGGTGATTTTCGGCAAAAAACCTTTTGACTATGATAGTTTGAGGAACGATACTAATTGATTTAAAACCCAAGATATTGTATTGAGTCGCATAAACAACAGAAAACCTAACTAAGATAGGTTGGTTAAGCGGAGTATAGTAGAGTATGGATCTAGAGCGACAAGTAATTTTTGTAAGACGGAAGAACACGATCTCAATCGTTGATTTTTTGATGATCTGACGGTTGTGATTAAGTTGGTTATTAATTTAAATAGGTAGTTGAATATGCAAAATACACGGGCGGTTGAGAATGCGGTTATCAATTTCAATCGTTAGATTATTAGAAATCAATTTCAACGGTTGAGATGATGTCCTACTGTCCTATGTATAAATGCATGTCCTTCTTGATCTTATTCGAGTATAGTAAGTTGGCTAATTAAAATCCTAAGATATTTGTGACCCGAATACCAACTTGATATTTATCCATCATGGATTTTGTGCACCCCTTATGGTCTATTAATGGTGTTACTCTAAATGTTTTTATTTCAAATGTTTTTCTTTGATAAACATATCGAGACTAATACTAAAATCCAAAGCGACTGTGATAGACGACCAAACCAAGACATAGTTAAAGTCAGTGGATGTTGTAAGATCTACCCCAACTCCACTCAGGAGTCATATACTTCCCTTTGTTTGCTTAGTTTCCTCTGGAAATTTTACAGTGGCGGCGCCAAGCAGTTTGAATGTAGCAAGCTGCCCAATATCTCCATTGTTGTGAATAATATCTGAAAAATATGAAAGTCATTGGTTAGGCCATTTATCCCAAAAGCAAAACAAAAATAAAAATTTCAGAAGAACGCACTACAGTATACACTTACCTTGAAGCATTCATAAACTGTTGTTTGAAAATTTGACGATTCTGAGACACTAAAGACTTCAGGTCACCACCCACCAATGCAAAGACTTCAACTTCTGAACAAGCAGTAATAGTACTAGTCGACATGGGAGGACGTCTTCCAGAAGTGTTTAGATCTAAAGCCCAAGTTAGTAGTTCGTCTCCACAGATATCTCCTTTACAAAGAGTTACTGAGTTGACAAAGCCTGCTTTTGCACCAGAAGTAGTAACTGCTTTCAGAGTTCCTCGCATAATGAAAAGCATCTCATCAACTGGATCTCCCTCACATAATATAAGGCTTCCCTCAGTGTACAGAATAGGCTTAAGAGAGGAACATATTGCTCCAAGAAAATGTTCGTCCTTAATATTATGAAAAAATGGCACCTGAGTGACAATCACACAAATGGTATGAGGATCCTTTTAAAATAACTTTTGAAATAATTCTTGATGAGTATTTTACTCACTCTGCGTAGGAGTTTAAGGCCAATGTGGCGCTTTACATCCTTCGTTAGGTACTTAGGAAGACTAAGAAACATCGAGTCCTCCACGAGACCTCTGGTTTGCTGCCATTTATATTGTTCATACCTCCTAATCCGCTCCCTTAAATTTTTCGGGAGCTTACGATGTGACATCCACCACTCCCTGTCTTGCTTTCTTACCCTCATTTCTTCTACTCTGACATTTGACGATTGCAGATAATTCTATGACAGCGCAAATTCACAACCATCCAAAAAATGTAAACATTGGGTTAAATCTTATGATAGAGGAATGATCAAATAAAAAGTAACTTGTCTGATATAAAGTATAAATAAATCATAACCATCTATTTAATTTAATCTAATGATCAAAATCATTGTCATATTTGGTACGATAAAGTTCTAGGAGCACAAGTAAGGTTTTGTGTGACGGAAAAACATCATCTCATTTCTATTCATCCAAAGGTTGATATTGATTACCGTCATTCTCAACTGTCCGTGTATTTTGCTAATTCAACTACCTTTTTTAATTCAAAATTAATATAATGTCAACCGTCAGATCAATAAAATCCAAAGGTTGAGATGATGTTCTCATGTCTTACAAAATTTAAATATTCCCCAAGATATGATTTCCTCATGAAATGGTTGTTTAGTAATTTATATATAAGTGAATCATGAGAGGTACATTGGTGTGTAAAGCAGGTGGTTTTACAAGCTAAAGTGACACAAGAACATTACCCGAGAGGTACGGAGATCAACTTGCTACAGAGTCTATGGTGAATGATTGTCGCAACCAGGGACGGATCCAGGAATCGCAAATAGGTAGGGCTAATTTCTGTATATATGAAAAAGGTTGGGCTAAAAAAAATTGATTCAAATTAATGGGGTTAAAATTTGTTTTTTCAATGTTTTTATCTAAAACTACTTGGGCTTTAGCCCATATGGCCTTCACATAGATCCGTCCCTGGTCGCAACAGTTGGGCTCACATTTGCATTTAGGTGCATTGGTGTGTGTCATTCGCGAGAAGAACAAGATAAGTAGTTGATTACAAACTAGTAAGGTCGTGTAACTCATGAGCTTAATTGTACTTGAACTTATCATAGTGAAACATTTCCACTAGACTTAAGATTAAACCAGTCGAACTAAGCTTTAAGGAAGCCAAATCGGATTAGAGATTGTGTGTCGTTTATAATTGCACAAGTATATTAATTCGCTAACTGAAATAAATATAACTAAGTTGTCTCTGTCACAAATGTTTGAAGGAGATCTTTAACTAAATAAAATGCTCAATTTCAATTGGAATCAAAGTTGATCATTCGACGCACATATTGAGATCCTGCTCAGTACTGTTTAGGGCTTGTGACTAGCTAAATCTTAGGGAAAATCATATTCGACCTTTAATGTTGGATGAGACTGACTAATTACTAGAAAACTCAAATGAGCTCATACATTAAGTCTTAATAGAGCATGGAGGAATATAATTGTTTGATGGGACCCCTCACACGTAACACGTAAAGTTAATTAAAACAACTATTGATATTATGTCCTTTGATATTATTATAAATTTTATATAACTTAGAAAATGGTGATCACAAAAGGCAAAAATATATACCTGGACGTTGCTGATGATTAGTGCGAAAAGAACCAGTCCAAGAACTCCAATGGAGATGGCAAAGCATATCTCCAACTCGAAGCTGCTCGTTTGAAGACCTTGACCGAGCGAGCTTTAACGAGAGACCAAGGACAAATGCTTAAGAGAATATTGATAACATCAGGAAACAGAATCATAAATTAAGCTGTAAGGCGCAAAAGAACAAACCTCAGGCTCCTCAGACTCCACCAGAAACAGTATAAAAATTTCTTTTTGAAGTTTTTGTGTTCCAGCACACCTAACTTGAGAGCATCGAGAAATATCCCAAAGTCAAAGCTAGCCGTAGAGTTTTGAACATGATTGATCTGGTCCTTAAGAGGGCATGCATCATCGAGAAACAAGTTGTTCCTTTTATGCTGTCTATGACAGTATAAGTAATCGACATTACAGTGAGGTGCACCATGACATGCCTCCCTCCAGCACGTATCTACCCTCTCAGCCGAAAAGAAGTACCATAATGATCCAACTAGCTGGGGTTTCAAAAGATTCAAGGTTAAATACAAAACCCATTTGAAGAGTCCTCCCAAATCTAGTACTATAAAAGAACATTACTATATGATATTTTGAACTTACGTGACTAGCTAACATGTATAGGAGAAGATTTAGTGCTGCACCGGCCCTTGCATTCTCGAAAAAAGTTCCGGAAGTTTTCTTCATTTCTTGGTAGAGAGGGTATATTCGCAAGAACCTAAACACATATTGGGATAAGATGATCCACTTCAAAGAATTCTTTGTCATGTTAACATTTGGATGCACGAACACAATGACCACCTATATATAAAAAAATAAACATTCATGATTTTTCATGACAATTTTGCAATTAGTAAAGAATGTGATGAACCATACCTGTGGTAGAGGGAGGATAGCAATTATGTCAACTATGAGATGTATGGTTTGTTTTAGCATTGTTGTGTCTCGAAATATATCACGAAAGCCTATTCTAAAATACTGGGAAACTGAGGCACAATAGTCTGTCACATAACACTGAAAAAGGATGTGCCCTATGTATAACATATCCAAAATTGAACGCAGCGCACAAGCGTATATTCCAGTCTTTCTATCCAAGCCAATGCAGTTTTGCTGACGATCAAGCACTGGGATGTAAAAGAACAATGGATCTAAAGATACAGATAACACACTACAGGTAACTGATAGTAAGCTCATCAACCTACAAAAGAAAGTTGGAAACAGTTTAAAATCGGTTATTGAATTACATTCAAATAAGGGTTAATTCCAAAATCATCCGATAATAGGCATAATTACAGAAAATCACCCCTATAATATGTATTTACAGAAAATCACCTCTATAAAGTCCGCCGTTAGCAATTCACCACCTCGTGCCGTTACCGTTAAATGTTGGTGTACACGCGCGAATAAAGTGCACTTATAAATGTGGTTTTCTGTAAATACGTATTATAGGGGTGGTTTTCTGTAATTATACCTATTATACAAGTGATTTTCTGGAATTAACCCTTATTTGAATGTAATTCAATAACCGATTTTAAACTGTTTCCAACTTTCTTTTGTAGGTTGATGAGCTTACTATCAGTTACCTGTAGTGTGTTATCTGTATCTTTAGATCCATTGTTCTTTTACATCCCAGTGCTTGATCGTCAGCAAAACTGCATTGGGTTGGATAGAAAGACTGGAATATACGCTTGTGCGCTGCGTTCAATTTTGGATATGTTATACATAGGGCACATCCTTTTTCAGTGTTATGTGACAGACTATTGTGCCTCAGTTTCCCAGTATTTTAGAATGGCTTTCGTGATATATTTCGAGACACAACAATGCTAAAACAAACCATACATCTCATAGTTGACATAATTGCTATCCTCCCTCTACCACAGGTATGGTTCATCACATTCTTTACTAATTGCAAAATTGTCATGAAAAATCATGAATGTTTATTTTTTTATATATAGGTGGTCATTGTGTTCGTGCATCCAAATGTTAACATGACAAAGAATTCTTTGAAGTGGATCATCTTATCCCAATATGTGTTTAGGTTCTTGCGAATATACCCTCTCTACCAAGAAATGAAGAAAACTTCCGGAACTTTTTTCGAGAATGCAAGGGCCGGTGCAGCACTAAATCTTCTACTATACATGTTAGCTAGTCACGTAAGTTCAAATTTGTAGTAATGTTCTTTTATAGTACTAGATTTGGGAGGACTCTTCAAATGGGTTTTGTATTTAACCTTGAATCTTTTGAAACCCCAGCTAGTTGGATCATTATGGTACTTCTTTTCGGCTGAGAGGGTAGATACGTGCTGGAGGGAGGCATGTCATGGTGCACCTCACTGTAATGTCGATTACTTATACTGTCATAGACAGCATAAAAGGAACAACTTGTTTCTCGATGATGCATGCCCTCTTAAGACCAGATCAATCATGTTCAAAACTCTACGGCTAGCTTTGACTTTGGGATATTTCTCGATGCTCTCAAGTTAGGTGTGCTGGAACACAAAAACTTCAAAAAGAAATTTTTATACTGTTTCTGGTGGAGTCTGAGGAGCCTGAGGTTTGTTCTTTTGCGCCTTACAGCTTAATTTATGATTCTGTTTCCTGATGTTATCAATATTCTCTTAAGCATTTGTCCTTGGTCTCTCGTTAAAGCTCGCTCGGTCAAGGTCTTCAAACGAGCAGCTTCGAGTTGGAGATATGCTTTGCCATCTCCATTGGAGTTCTTGGACTGGTTCTTTTCGCACTAATCATCAGCAACGTCCAGGTATATATTTTTGCCTTTTGTGATCACCATTTTCTAAGTTATATAAAATTTATAATAATTCAGAGGACATAATATCAATAGTTGTTTTAATTAACTTTACGTGTTACGTGTGCGGGGTCCCATCAAACAATTATATTCCTCCATGCTCTATTAAGACTTAATGTATGAGCTCATTTGAGTTTTCTAGTAATTAGTCAGTCTCATCCAACATTAAAGGTCGAATATGAGTTTCCCTAAGATTTAGCTTGTCAAAAGCCCTAAACAGTACTGAGCAGGATCTCAATATGTGCGTCGAATGATCAACTTTGATTCCAATTGAAATTGAGCATTTTATTTAGTTAAAGATCTCCTTCAAACATTTGTGACAGAGACAACTTAGTTATATTTAATTCCGTTAGCGAATTAATATACTTGTGCAATTATAAACGACACACAATCTCTAATCCGATTTGGCTTCCTTAAGGCTTAGTTCGACTGATTTAATCTTAAGTCTAGTGGAAACGTTTCACTATGATAAGTTCAAGTACAATTAAACTCATGAGTTACACGACCTTACTAGTTTGTAATCAACTACTTATCTTGTTCTTCTCGCGAATGACACACACCAATGCACCTTAATGCATATGTGAGCCCAACTGTTGCGACCAGGGACGGATCTATGTGAAGGCCATATGGGCTAAAGCCCAAGTAGTTTTAGATAAAAACATTGAAAAAACAAATTTTAACCCCATTAATTTGAATCAATTTTTTTAGCCCAACCTTTTTCATATATACAGAAATTAGCCCTACCTATTTGCGATTCCTGGATCCGTCCCTGGTTGCGACAATCATTCACCATAGACTCTGTAGCAAGTTGATCTCCGTACCTCTCGGGTAATGTTCTTGTGTCACTTTAGCTTGTAAAACCACCTGCTTTACACACCAATGTACCTCTCATGATTCACTTATATATAAATTACTAAACAACCATTTCATGAGGAAATCATATCTTGGGGAATATTTAAATTTTGTAAGACATGAGAACATCATCTCAACCTTTGGATTTTATTGATCTGACGGTTGACATTATATTAATTTTGAATTAAAAAAGGTAGTTGAATTAGCAAAATACACGGACAGTTGAGAATGACGGTAATCAATATCAACCTTTGGATGAATAGAAATGAGATGATGTTTTTCCGTCACACAAAACCTTACTTGTGCTCCTAGAACTTTATCGTACCAAATATGACAATGATTTTGATCATTAGATTAAATTAAATAGATGGTTATGATTTATTTATACTTTATATCAGACAAGTTACTTTTTATTTGATCATTCCTCTATCATAAGATTTAAGCCAATGTTTACATTGTTTGGATGCTTGTGATTTGCGCTGTCATAGAATTATCTGCAATCATCAAATGTCAGAGTAGAAGAAATGAGGGTAAGAAAGCAAGACAGGGAGTGGTGGATGTCACATCGTAAGCTCCCGAAAAATTTAAGGGAGCGGATTAGGAGGTATGAACAATATAAATGGCAGCAAACCAGAGGTCTCGTGGAGGACTCGATGTTTCTTAGTCTTCCTAAATACCTAACGAAGGATGTAAAGCGCCACATTGGCCTTAAACTCTTACGCAGAGTGAGTAAAATACTCATCAAGAATTATTTTCAAAGTTATTTTAAAAGGATCCTCATACATTTGTGATTGTCACTCAGGTGCCATTTTTTCATAATATTAAGGACGACCATTTTCTTGGAGCAATATGTTCCTCTCTTAAGCCTATTCTGTACACTGAGGGAAGCCTTATATTATGTGAGGGAGATCCAGTTGATGAAATGCTTTTTGTATGCGAGGAACTCTGAAAAAGCAGTTACTACTTCTGGTGCAAAAGCAGGCTTTGTCAACTCATCACTTCTTCGTAAAGGAGATTTTTGTGGAGACGAACTACTAACTTGGGCTTTAGATCTAAACACTTCTGGAAGACGTCCTCCCATGTCGACTAGTACTATTACTGCTTGTTCAGAAGTTGAAGTCTTTGCATTGGTGGGTGGTGACCTGAAGTCTTTAGTGTCTCAGAATCGTCAAATTTTCAAACAACAGTTTATGAATGCTTCAAGGTAAGTGTATATTGTAGTGTTCTTCTGAAATTTTTATTTTTGTTTTGCTTTTGGGATAAATGGCCTAACCAATGACTTTCAAATTTTTCAGATATTATTCACAACAATGGAGATATTGGGCAGCTTGCTACATTCAAACTGCTTGGCGCCACCATTGTAAAATTTCCAAAGGAAACTAAGCAAACAAAGGGAAGTATATGTCTCCTGAGTGGAGTTAGGGTAGATCTTACAACATCCACTGACTTTCACTATGTCTTGGTTTGGTCATCTATCACAGTCGCTTTGGATTTTAGTATTAGTCTCGATATGTTTATCAAAGAAAAAACATTTGAAATAAAAACATTTAGAGTAACACCATTAATAGACCATAAGGGGTGCAAAATTCATGATGGATAAATATCAAGTTGGTATTCGGGTCACAAATATCTTAGATTTTAATTAGCCAACTTACTATACTCGAATAAGATCAAGAAGGACATGCATTTATACATAGGACAGTAGGACATCATCTCAACCGTTGAAATTGATTTCTAATAATCTAACGATTGAAATTGATAACCGCATTCTCAACCGCCCGTGTATTTTGCATATTCAACTACCTATTTAAATTAATAACCAACTTAATCACAACCGTCAGATCAATCAAAATCAACGATTGAGATCGTGTTCTTCCGTCTTACAAAAATTACTTGTCGCTCTAGATCCATACTCTACTATACTCCGCTTAACCAACCTATCTTAGTTAGGTTTTCTGTTGTTTATGCGACTCAATACAATATCTTGGGTTTTAAATCAATTAGTATCGTTCCTCAAACTATCATAGTCAAAAGGTTTTTTGCCGAAAATCACCCGTCCAATAGGCCAATTTGAGCGAAACCACCCCTTCAACTTTAAAAAAAAAACCACCCTTCAATCCAAATGTCATTTAGTTTAGCCACCCCATCACTGTTCCGTTAGTATTTCCGTTAGATGTAACTGTTTACTATGTTGACCACTCATTATTTCCTGATTCTATGTTTATATAATCCTGTCAATTTGCAGTGAATTCGACCCTCAACTTGCTTGTTTGACCAAGTGAACCAATGGCCAGAGCTATTTAAATCTCTAAGCTCAGTGCTTTGCAAGAAGTCTTGAAGCTCTTTCACATCCGCATGCCCCACCCTTTGGCCATTTAGCTTCTCATTCGGACTAGCTATGCAATTGAAATCACCACAGACCATCCAAGGACCTTTGACCCCAACAACCTTGCTGCCTAATACCTCCCATAACATGCTTCTACGAGCAGCATTGTTATGGGCGTAAACAAAAGCTGTCCTAATCTGCTTGTCCTGCCAAGCAATGTCGCACATGATCACTTGATCATCAGTAAACAAAATATTCACTCCAAACTCCCGCGGATTCCAAATAATCATAATCGTACATTTACCATTTTGACTACTAGCAGAGCACCAAGCTTTCCAATCTCTTTTCCCTGTACACTTCCAACACAACTCCTTAACATCTTCCTCCCTAACTTTGGCCTCAAGGATTGCAATAACACCTAAGTTAAACCTAGTAATCAAACTATTTACTTCTACTTGCTTAGAGGCTGAATTTATGCCTCTCACGTTCCAGCTCGCAATATTCATCATTTAACTAATGGGATTTTTGCTCCAATTCCTCTTCCCTTGGAGCGTCGGGAGTATTTTCTGAACCCTTGACTAGTTCCATTGCCCTGGGAGCTGCTCTGATTCTTTTTCTTTTTGTCCTTTTTTTGACTTCTATGAATGGTTGTTCGATCTCTATCTGCTCTGCAGGCTTCGAACTCACCTCAATAGAATCACTTTCTCTCGCACTGGATCTCTGAGTCTCGGGAACCACTGACCCTTGACCCCCTTCCACACAAACTGCATTGTCACCACTATGGAACTCCTCCTGACTATCCATTTTGTCCTCATCCCCTAGACCAACCATAGGTTCCACCAAGACATTTTCCTCAAACTGGAGCACATTCTTCATGGTAACCTTCGGGAAGTTACATTTCTGCTCAGAGTGTCCGAATGTCTGGCAATGTTTGCACCTCGGCGGTAACCAGTCGTACTCGACTTTCTGAACGAAAGACACTCCTCTAGGACCTTCTATAGTAACGGAACGTGGAATGTCCATTAAACCAAACACCTCCACCAAGACTCTAGCATATGATAGCTTACTGTTCCCTGAAGTATATCCATCTGTTCTTAAAGGTTTTCCAACCAAACTTGCAATTCTGCTCAACATGTTTTGGTGTCTCAGATGAGAGTTTAGCCTAGGTAACTTTACCCAAATTGGCAAAGATGAGACATTCTCAAGGGAATAGTTCTCATCTGGGGACCAAATCTGAAGAACCAAGAGCCTATTGTCAAACGTCCAGGGACCCAAATCTAGCACTTTGTCTCTAGCAGCCTCTGTTTTGAAAACGAATTGGAAAATTCCTTGATCCATTTGACCCACCGTAACCTCTCCCTCACCTCCCCATCTATTCCTCACAAACCCTTTCATTCTACCCAAACTAGGTTTCGCACCGAAGGCAAACCCCACCAAAGACCACTTCCATTCTTCTGCCGCTTCGTCCCACTCTTCCTCCCAACCCAAGTGAGCCAAAGGATTATCGTCCCATCAGTTGCTGCAACATTATTTATAAGATTATTTCAAGCATCCTAGCTAAGCGGCTTAAGAGAGTTTTACCTCTCATTGTTGGTGAGGCTCAGGCTGCCTATGTCCCAGGAAGGGTGATAACCCACAATATCGGTCTTGCACAGGAGATTGTTGCTGGTTATGGAAGGAAACACTTGAGTGGGAGGTGTATGATGAAGATAGACTTGTGCAAGGCATACGATACGGTTGATTGGGATTTTCTGGAGCAATGTCTGACATGCTTTGTTTTCCGCGGCGTTTTATTGGCTGGATAATGGCCTGCGTCAGATCCCCAATGTTCTCTGTCCTAATCAATGGGGAACTTGTTGGCTATTTCAGAGGACATCGGGGCCTTCGGCAGGGAGATCCGTTATCTCCTTTTTTGTTTACCATTGTCATGGAAGTTCTGTCTAGAAAGCTGGACGAGTTGAGAGATGACAAGAATTTCAAATTTCATCCAAAATGCAAGCGAGTGAACTTGAACCACTTAATTTTTGCGGATGACTTATTGGTGTTCTCAAGGCCGATAATTTTTTGCTGCTTGCCATAAAGGAGGCTCTTGACTCTTTCTCTGCTTGGTCTGGGTTGAAAATCAACTCTAACAAATCTAACATCTATTTTGGTGGCAGGGTAGATTCGGGAGTCAGTGATGCTCAATTATGGCTTCAGGAAGGGTGCTTGCCTATCAAATACCTTGGAGTACCGCTTGAAGCCAAATCAAACAAGATCTTTGAATACAATGAGATTATTAAGAAGATGACTGCAAAAATCAGATCTTGGGCACCTGGCAGGATTGTGTTGGTCAAGCATGTGTTATCTATCTTCCATATCCTCTTATTGGATGCGCTGTCTGATGTTTCCTAAAGGCGTGCTGAGAAAGATCAATGCCATTTGTAGAAGCTTTTTGTGGAACGACAGAATTGATGGAAGTAGAGCGCTAATTAGATGGGATGTTGTGTGCTTTGAGAAAAAAGCATGGTGGTCTTGGTATTAAGGATTTGGGAAGGTTCAACAAAGCCTTGATGCTGAATCAAATATGGAACATCTATGACGGGTCTGAGTCTTTGTGGAGCAAATGGATGAATAAATACTATTTTGCTCGAAGGAATCTGTGGAGCATGAGATGAAGCCTCACCTCTCATGGCCATTGCGGAGGATTCTCAAGCTTAGGGGTGATGCGCTGAGATGTGTGGAGTTTGATCTTAATGGGCAGGTGCAATGGAAGGGGAAGGGGACTCCTTTTCGATGCAAAGAAGCCTATAAGCTGATTGATGGTAGTAGGAGGGCTGAGAAGCCTTGGCATGATCTTGTTTGGAATGCTTTGTCGCCTCCCAAGCATCAATTCTGTGGCTGGCTTGCGGCTAACAAAAGATTACCCACTGCGGATAGGCTGAGAAATATCAGAACAAGTGGGAGATGTGTGTGGTGTAATTTGGATGCTGAATCAAATGATCACGTGTTATTTACCTGCAGTAAAATGCAGATAATAGCGAGCTGCTTGAAGGAGGTTGGCTACCAGGTGAGGTGGAAGACATGGGAGGATATGTTGTGTTGGACGGCGAACCAAACATGGAGATCAAGGAGACAAAGGGGAAGTGTATTTTATTATATGTGCTTCAATTTATGAAGCATGGAGAAATAGAAATCACACTGTCTTCAGGGGTACAACAAAAGATCAAAGAGACATAGTGCACAGGGTCATTCGGATGCTTCTGATCAAGAAAAGCCTAATGCAATTGACCTAATGTATGTGTTTTTTGTTATGGTCCTGCGTGTCCTGTCTCCATGTTTTGAGCGTCTGCTTTAGTCTGTTGTTGTGTTGGCCTTTGGGAGTCCTTGTTGTGGTTGTTCTCGTCGCCAGGTTGCTGATTGTTGGGTGTGTTGCTGGTTGCTTGTTGTGTTGGCTGTGCAGGAGTCTGTATCATCATTTTTGCTAATAAAATTGCGCCTTATAGCAACAAAAAAAACCTTAATTAACTCTTTAATATAAACTAGGTATTGACCCGCGCTGTGCGCGGGGTGATAGATTTAACGAAATGTATTTCTATATAATCATGAAATATTTCGACACATGCTGCCAAAATATTTACATGAAATATTTGACTATAATTGTTTCTATAGTTGACAATAGTAAAAAATATTTGATAAAAGCTTTACTTGAAGACTTATTTTATTCCTTTTGATTTCATCAGATATCTAATTTTATTTAATATATCCATTTTAATTAAATTTAAATTTATTTCCATATTTGCGTATGAGGATATATTGAATCTCATGATTATATCATTCCAAATTAAATTTGTCAACATAATTTTCATTTATTTTGATGCTTTCATGTATAAAATTCCGACATCCATATATTGTTAATTTTAAATTTGTGTGCAACAAATTTTAAAAAATTAGATAAGAGGGTTTTTAGGATTTAGAAAAAAGCCAGCCAATCAGAAAAAAGGAAAAAGAATTCAAAATTATAAACAAATTTTAAAAAATTAGATAAGAGGGTTTTTACGATTTAGAAAAAAGCCAGCCAATCAGAAAAAAGGAAAAAGAATTCAAAATTCTAAAAAAATGACACGTAGGCCAAATCACTCACACGACACGTGTCCAATCATACATCCCTTTTAATATATATATGATTTTAAAAAATTAGATAAGAGGGTTTTTACGATTTAGAAAAAGCCAGCCAATTAGAAAAAAGGAAAAAGAATTCAAAATTCTAAAAAAAATGACACGTAGGCCAAATCACTCACACGACGACACGTGTCCAATCATACTTCCCTTTTAATATATATATGATTAAATCATAAATAAATTAATTCCTAAACAAAACTAACTCAAATTATATATTAAATAATCCAAGTTAATTATTCAATTGACCCTTAAAATTAAATTAATCTTTAAGCTAAAATAATCTTAAACTAAATTAACCACTATATTAAACTAACCCCTAAAATAGTATAACCCCAAATTATATTTACATAATTAAACTTAAACATCCTGATTAATTTTAAAATTCAATTAACTTTTGAATTAAAATAAGCATAAACTAAACCAACCCCAAATCAAAATTGTATAATAAAATAATACTAGTAGTTATTCAATTAGTTTTTAAATTAAATTAATCATTAAACAAAAATTCCTATAAAATTAAAGTAACCCAAAATATAATTATAAAATTAAATAATTCTAATTAATAATTCAAATAAATCTTAAATTTATATGAATCCTTAATACCCCTAAATTAAATTTATCCCAAACAATAATTATATAGTTAAATATATCACAAAGTGATGGGGTTAACTTTAATTAAGGAATTAATCAGGGTTATTTATTTAATTATGATTATGTATTTAATTAGGATTATTTAGAGTAATTTATCTATAATCATGGATTAAAGGATGCTCAATGGTTAATTCTAACGGAAATAGTAACGGAACGGTGAAGAGGTGACTCAACTAAATAAAACTTGAATTGAAGGGTGGTTATTTTAAAAAAAAGTTGGAGGGGTGGTTTCTTTCAAATTCGCATATTGACCGGGTGGTTTTCGGCAAAAAACTTAGTCAAAACCATTTCTTAATTCATCAAATGTTCAAACAAAAAGAAAAAAATCGATGAAAATGTACAACAAGGTTTAATTGTTTAAGGTGCTTTAAAATAACACTTACAACAGCAACTACACAGAAAGGCGTTGTTAAATAAAATTATAACAACGTCTATGTTTAAAAGCGATGTTATATATTTTATTTGACAAAGTCCTATATGATATTTTCTTTTGTTTAATAAATATTATTATATTATAACACTTTTTATTGTAAAGCGTTGTTGTAGATTATGAACTACACGATTGGTCAATTATCAGCCGTTTATTTATTTCTATCCAACTTTCCTCCCTCGTTATTAAAACTAGTTGTTTGATACACATTTATGTGCATATTGATTAAAAATATATTATGATTCACGTTTATGTTATATATTCATTGTTTTAAAGTTATTTAAAAAATAATGGGTAATTATGAAATAAAGTAAATATGAAAGAAGTGAGGGGTAAAATGGGAAAGAGATTTGTGGCTTCAAAAATAACTGTTAATTAAGTCCGTTACGCTTTATATAAAGTAGAGATTTTCGGAAAATTTTGTTTTCCCACTACGTACCTCCTATACAAATTCATAATTTACACACTTGTTCAAGCTTATTCTCCCTTCTTCGTGTATCAACTTCCTCTCCGACTAATTCCACAATTAAAATTTTCTCCTCCTTTTCTCCATGAATCAAACACACGGTCAATATTTTGTATCTAAATTAATTACTTGATCTTTCACAAAGATTTTAGGATGCAAGCTTGAATGATGCATGAGTGATATGAGATGGAATGTGACAAAATCCCACACGATGAAGTTTAGACGACTTTTTTGAAAATATATTTATAAATTTGTAATTGCAGTTTGAGTTTAGTTGTTTAGCTCTGTCAAGTTAGAGTTTGGATTTTAAATATGTCACTTTTTTAGCTATCCGCGGTTTGAAATCGCGAGTTCCTTGTAAAAGAATAGGACATGTCTAGTTTGTCCCATGTGGCAAGCCACGTCTGCTTGAAAAATCGTTTTAAAATTTAAAGGGGATTCGATTTTTGAAACCCCGGGTACTTGTTGGATAAGGGTAGCCGTGGATTCAAATCGAGGGTTCTTATTTTGGAGAATTAGGGTTGTTTCTTCTCTTTCTCTCTTCTTTCTCCCTAGCTCTTCCGTTCCCAAATCCGCGGCGGCTCCAGATACATCACAACTACATCGCTAAATTACTCATCTCTTAATGATTAAATGTATTGAAATTGTGCGTTTTTTGTTAACTTTATTGAGATCTCGTGGATTTGTTCTAAAATGATGTAACTGTGGTTTTGTATAAAATTGCTGTTGGTTTGTAAATAGATATGGTGTGTGTACACATTTGAAACATTCGATGATGATATAATTGAAGATGCGTATGCTAGGTTTGAGATGGAACAGTTACAAATTGTGTCAAGTAATTCATCTGTGGTGGTTTCTAAATCGTGTTTTACTCAATCGTATTGGCTTTGGAATCCGATATTCATTAATGGGTTAATTCTGGATGACCAACTTTATAATAAGCCAGTTTCCACAAAACCACCTGTATATCATAATATTACATTCGACCACCCGTATAACGTTTTTTTTCTTCCAAACAACCACTTATCACTTTTTCGTCAAATATTCCGTTATATATATTAAATTTTGATATAATAATAACCGAGTGTCCACTTCTTTGGCAACGTTACTAATTATAAAGGTGGTCAGTATTTTCTTTGCACGTTATTTTCTTACAACCAAACAGAGTGGAAAAAAACAATGGAAACAGGAAAATATGACTAAACATTACATTTACCATTTATAAGAAAATAGTTGCTATAACAAAGTTTCAGCAGTTTTGTTTGTCGTATTTAATTATTATTTCATTTCTAAATGCTTTTTTAAGAAAAGTAAATAATATATTTATATATACAATTTTTATGATTAAATGTGTCTCCATTTTAAAAGAAAAAATGGGCTGATAAAGTAAATAAAAATGGAACAAACTTATTTACTACTTTTTATTTCAATAGGGACATTGTGTGAAGATAATAAGTCGGTGTCCGAATATTAATTTCCTACAGAATCGCATGAATAAAATTTGATTGTTCCAATTTCCAACGACTCCGATCAACATAAAATCATTTGAATCAATTAAATCAATCAAAAACCAAAGAATAGGTTCATTTTTATAATCCATTATACCAAATACGAGTTGGGTTCAAGAGAAATATTAAGGTTTTGTGAAACGAAGGACTTAATTTAAGTTGTTTATGTTGATAATTCAACGTTTAAAATTAAAGTTGATTATTATTAAATTAGCACTTGGATTATCAAAAAAATCATATCAGCCTATTTAGATGGTTTTATTTAAGAGCAGATCTCATATGTAAGATTATTAGTAATCAGCGATAATATCGTGTTTCAATATAAACTTTTTTTTAGGATTAATCTCATTGTCTTATTTGTGCTTATTATTTTTCTTGAACTTTGCTCATCCGAATATTAACTAAAAAATAAATTTTATACTTGTATTTTTATAAAACGGTAATCATTTTTACAATTTAAAGTTTCATTAATCACTTTCAAAATCAAGTCCATTAAAACTTGTTCTTACGTCTTGTATTCGTTAAAATTTCTTTTCCTTCAACTATTCATTATATTTTCTTTGCATGTTATTTTGTTACAACCAAACGGAGCAGAAAAAACAACGAAAATAGGAAAAGATGACTAAACATTACATTTACTGTTTTTAAGAAAATAGTTGCCATTACAAATTTTCAGCAGTTTTGTTTCTCCTATTTAATTAATATTTAATTTCAAAATGCTTTTTAATGAAAAGTAAATGATATATTTATAGGATTGAGTTCTTGAAGGACATTAAATTTTTGTGAGACATAAAGACTTAATCTAGCGGTTGAGATTAAATTAGTTTTTAATTAAATATATAATGAATTAGCAAAAAAACACGGGGCGGTTGGTGAGTGACGGTTATCAATATTAACCGTTGGATTGATGAAAATCAACGGTTGAGATGATATCCTTCCGTCTCACATAAATGTATTGGTCCTCCTTGAACCTTTTCTATATTTAAATATACAATTTTTTATGATTAAATGTGTTTCCATTTTAAAAGAAAAAGTGGGCTGATAAAATAAATAAAAATGGAACAAACTTATTTACTTCTTTTCATTTCAGTAGGGACATTTTGTGAAGAAAATAAGTCGGTGTTCGAATATTAATTTCCTGCAGAATCGCAGGAAAAAATTTGATTGTTCCAACTTCCAACGACTCGGATCAACCTGAAATCATTTGAATCGATTAAAATAATCAAAAACCAAAGAATAGGTTCATTTTTATAATCCATTTTAACAATTACGAGTTGAGTTGAAGAGAAATATTAAGGTTTTGTGAAAAGAACTCAAAATATGCACATATGGAGGAGCTAAGATGAAATTGAAGACAAAATTCGATGATCGTCAACACACGTCTTGCGCGCTCAAAATCTGTAGATATGGAGCTGAGACGAAATTGAAGAAAAAATTTCGATAATCGCTCGTCTTGCACGCTCAAAATCTCCAGTTCGTTTGATTTGTTGGAAATATATATTACAGGAATTATGCAAATAACTGAACGACGATGAGACTAATCACAAAGTGTTAACAAAGTACTTAGAGCTTCAGTTAACAGTTTACTATGTAATGGATGTGCACTGTTAAATGAACAAACAGTACATCGGAGAAGATAACTATGCACTGTTATTTACGTTAATCAGACAACTAACATAGTGCAGTATGCTGTTGTTAACAATTTCACAAGAGCAAACTAGAAGCAGATCAATTACAACATAATACAACTAAGGATTATGTAGTAAGTAGCATCTTGCGCTGACTATTCAACCAAAGCGTAAGTACTCATACACTATTACACTAGCAGTAACAAATAGAGGATGCAAGCATAGTTTAATACTCAAAAATTCTACTCATCTTTTACTACACAATTAACACAAGCATTCATTCTTGATACACATTTCGGACTTGAAATATGGAGATTAACATGCTAACATCATCAGTGTAAAATCAAACATACATCTTTACCGCACATTCAAATTGACAGCAAGTACATGAATTGGAACGATTAGAATAAATTGTAAATCGAACAGTTTAGATGAACAGAAACGTGAACAGTGCAAACGAAACAAAACTAAAAGAAGATATACAAAACTCAGATCTGATTGAGGTGACGTTGGGTTTTTAGGCGAGTATTGTGAATACTTATTCTAGTCACGCACTTGTCAAACACATTTATAATTCCTAGGGTGACCTAGGGTCGAGTCCCAAGAGAAAAGCATAGACGTTGTTTTCTATCAATAGTCACTAATGCAAATCTACGAAAGATGGGGATTTTGTATTTGATTTTTGTTAAGTTATCTAGATCTAATAAACAGAAATAAAATGCAGCAAGAACCCTACTTCATTCCTAGGTTATGAGATAACGATGCAATAATAATGAAGCAAGCATACGAAGTCATGAATGATACGTTTCTTAGGTTATTGTGTAGCGCATTCTAAATTCAACTCTCGCTCCTTCTCTAGAATGGATGCAACAATTAAGTACAATTCTCAAACTCTCGCTCTATTGAATCGTGTTTAGAACTTGAATTCCATAATCTCAACCTCTCGGTCTGTTGATCGGTGATTCAAGTACACAATAATGTCAACCTAAGTAAATATGTGTTTGTCACTCTCGCACACGAAACACTGCCCTAAACATACAATTCTAAATTTTAAACAACCTAAGTTCAACTCTCGTTCCTTCCTTAGGCATCTAAAATTCAGAACATAAATAAAGGGAATAAACAAACATATCAAACACTTCGTATTGCATGTTAAAAAAAACTTCTTGTCGGAGTTGGAGAGGAGATCTTTGGCGTTTCCTCAAGCTTCTTGTCGTCAAAACCTTTGGAGTAGCCCCTGAAAATCCTTCCAAACCATCCCTCTTGAAGCTTGCTCGCTCCCCTGATATGGTGTCTTGTTATTCTTGCCGCCCAAGCTCTCATTGTGTGTTTAGAGTTTTGTATTTATATGTGCTCAACTTTTGAGCTTTTTAACCTTGGCTGAAATTTGGGCTCCTGTTCTGTTGAGCTTAGTTTCTGACCCTAAACTCACTTTTACTCTCCGAATTAGAACTCAGTGTAAACATAAAAGTTATAGATAAATGAAATATCTTTCCAACATGATATCACCCGCCTCAATCGGACATCCGTGCTGTTTTCTTCAATTTTCTCAAGATCGATTGGTCAGGCTGCCTCTTCGAGCTGACACTTGCTTGGTTTTACTTATTTTCGCACGTTTCCAACCAAAACTGATCCAAACCATTCTAAATCATGTTATATTCATTATCAACCTGAAATGGAATAAAAGAGTATCAAAAGATGCGATAAAACATCGAAATGAACAAGAACTTAATGGGAAACATTTACAAATGCATAGAACATTTGTTCGTATATCATGGGCTTACTGATGCGGGCCAATTAAGTTGGCTTTGGGCCATATAATTTAGTTACTAATTATGTTTTTTTGTTGTTTCTTATATAAACTAATTTTCAGTCTTTTGAAAGATAGCTTTTTGATATTGGATAAACAAAATTAGGGTTTTCCCTTTTACGTCAAGTTTTCGGTATTTCTGTTGAAATCAACGAATCCTGCTTATCAATTTCTCGGTTTTTTAGGAAACAACGAGTTATAAATTTATCTATCCCGTCAATTTTATGTGGAATCACCGAGTTGTTGACACCTATCGTACTTGTTTGCCCACCCGCGCTGTATCAGATTGGTATCAGTTTCCAGCCGGTACTGCGTGATGACTCCTTGTGGTAGAGGTCGATCCAGAAGGTTCGGAGGCGCTGACGAGACGTCCCTTGTTTTGCAACGTTAGAATGCAGATCTGCGCAGACGTGTCGAGTATCTTATCCATTGTTTGGAGACGGTGGGGACTAAGAGTGCTCAGTCGTATGATCTCTTTGGGAGACATGATTATTATGATAATGATAGTGATATTGTTTCCAAATTCGGAGAATCCATATATGATGAGTATGGTGAAGATGTGGATTGTAGTGAAGTTGAGAGCGATATTGCTTCCAGTTTTGGAGAACCCATATATGATGATTGGTGATGACGAAGTTGATATTACTCTAAGTTCAGGTATCCCTATTTAGGATACTTACAATGATGATGAGATGAGGTTGATACGAACTTTGGTATTCATGATCATATTTATGATGATTATGGTGATGTTGAGGGAGATGTTGAAGAGTATGTGTGACTGAACATATATGTACTGTTCTACTGTTACGACCTACTATTTTGATCCGAGAAGACAATTGCTTACACAACAAATTATTTGAGTATGCTTGCACTACTAACAGGAAAGATTGCTCCTTTTTCGTCGATGAGGGTGTCAATGTTATTTTTTTCAGATGTGCGTTATTGAGATTTATGTTGATTAAACTTCAGATTCCGCTTCTCTTAGCATAGTATGTGGCGCATACCGATCGGATGCGTCGTGAAATGAAATTTGGAGTTGGTGATTAGTATTCATCTATTCTGGATTTTGATTTCGAGGACGAATCTTCTCTGCACCGGAGAGAATGATGCGGCAATTAAGTGGGCTTTGGGCCATATAATTTAGTTACTAATTTGGGTTTCTTGTTATTTCCTATATAAACTTATTTCAGTCTTTTGTAAGACAGCTTTTTGATATTGAATAAACAAAATTAGGATTTTCCCTCTTACGTCAAGTTTTTGGTATTTCTATTGAAATCAACGAATCTTGCTTATCAATTTTACGGTATTCTTTGGAATCAACGAGTTATTGATTTATCTATCCCGTCAACTTCTTGGCATTCTGTGGAATCACCGAGTTGTTGACTCCTGTCGTACTTGTTTGCCCACCTGCGCTACATCACTTACTCAACAACGACAATCATAGAATTGAGTTTCTACAAGTCCAATTTTGATGTGTTTTCATGGTACGTTTTGTGGGAGTTGCTTTGCTTTGCAGGCGGTGCGTTGTGTGCACTTGTTGTCTGCCTAAGCTTCTTATTTATTGCGTGAGCGAGGGTCGTGTTATTTGATGTTGAGTAGCTGTGGTAGGCTTGTAAATTTTTCACACTTGCCGTTTGCGTGGAGCTTCGGTTCTCTCAAAGAGCTCCTTTTTATTTTTTTCTCTATGGTCTTTTTTAAAAAGAAATCCACATTGGGCTGAGCTTGTTTGTGGGCTTAGTTTGCGGACCAGTAAGTCCACGATACGTTTACTTTATTGGGCTAATCCAAAACAATTAAATTGAATTAATTCAAAATAATTATTTCTTTTTATTTTATTTTCAGCGCTTTAGTAAAACTTATTTGCCTACAAACCCCTAATATTAGGTGTAAATCAATGCATGTTTGTATACTAGGGTGTAGTTTCCATCAAATGATTAAAATGCATATGTGCAGAAGTAAATGATGCCAGATGATGACACATGGAACATTTAAATGCATGTGTATTAATATACACGTGTCAATACTATAGTCATTAAATTGAAGATTGAAGACATTAGGGTGTGAGATTTGGGGTCTCAAGGATATGAATGGGTCATTTATAATATCACTTATATTTTGAATCTCTTATATTTAAATATAATTATGTTATAAATGAGTAAGGTTCTAGTAGTACGGATAAATAAATGTGAGATAATGAGACACGATCTCAACCATTAAATACTAGTAATTCAACGGATAACATTTGATTCGAAAAATAACCGTCAATCTCCACCGCTAGGGTATTTTACAAATCCAACCGTTCATTTAATTCAACGGTTGATATTAATTCCTTCCATCTCACCTAATCTCTTTATTTATCTTAAACTTTACCCTATTATAAATAGTCATGTCATATTATTTTTGTTTTAAAATTATTTATTATATATAATCCTAAATATTTTTTGACCTTTCAAATTTTTTCTAGCTGTGCACTATCTTAACTAGGCTTATTACCTTTTGTGTTTTGGGCTCCTTGCATACCTTATAATCCATCCAAGGTTTGTTATTTTTCAATTGGATAGTGTTTGCCTTTTATGTTCTGGAAGTGAGAGAGTATATTTTGCCCACAACATGGATGTTGGCATTGACATTCGGTCTTAGCCCGTGAAAAGATCTTGGTTTGGCCTAAAGCCCGCAAAAGTCCGATCTGAAATTAATACGTATTTGTTCTATATTTTGTTTGCATAGAATATCAAATCCACAAATTAATATACACATCTTTGGTCGGTAAGTAGTTCATCAATCCATTGTGTTATACGTGTCACAAACTCAAAAAGATTTGATCTTTTTCTAGTTTTCATCGTTGATCGTTGTGTTTTTAAAGTCATCGGAGAAAAAGAATGGATTTGGTCTAACCGAGACTGTATGTTACAAAGACAAAGATTGTTTGAAAGACAGTATGTATCTTACTTCCAGTGAATGTAGAAATGGTTCATGTTTTTGTGTGTATGGTGTTGAAAGACTTCAAAGCAAAATCTTATAGTCAGTTTTTTTCAAATGAATAAGACATTTTTTTCAATAATAAAACATCAAGTTAGACATTTCGTACGTAAACATTTTGTCAATGTTTTGAATACGTACGTAAACATTTTGTCAATGTTTTAAATACGTACGTAATAGATATGATGGTTTTATTTTTTGCATTCACACCCACACATTTTATCTATGCATTTCACGTCACAATAAGGTGCACAAATTACTGAAGGATGACAATCAGCATCAGTCTTGCAAGGTTTTCTCTTGGATATGGAAATATCATCGCTAAGCTTATTATTTTCCGTCGTTGATGCAATTTGACCAGACACTGTTAATCAAAACAAACAATATGAGAAACTTGTTAATCGAGTCGTTGTCGAATCAGAATCAGAAAAAAATACATTGAAAACATATTTAAATTACCTAATGCAATGATCATTAAGGTTGTCAGGAAAATTGTCCCCGATAGCTTTCGCCATTTCCTTCAAACTTTAGCAACGGATTTACTCAACTATATAAATGTTAAATTGTTGTGGTATATTATGAGTGTTTTCCATTGTATTTAGTGTATAGTTCACATAAATGCAAGAATCAAGTATATTCTTTTTTTTGAATTTCTAGTAAAGTAAAAAGCACTGGCACTTCTCTCCGTTTGGTTGCATGAAAAAAAGAGAGTAAAAGAAATTTAGATGGGAAATTTAAGAGAAAATATTTGTGTGTCTTTTGTTGGATCAAGGATAATAAAAATAACAAATGAAACAATGTGAACTTTTCCACTCAATTTTCCATGTAAAAAATTACTCTCTTTTACATTTTTGATAAAATTTTCTTTCCACTACTTCTTCCGCATCCGAACGGGGTGTAGGTTTAAACATTTGTTCAGAAAAAGATTATTGGAAAAGGTTATGAACAACTTGTAGGAAAATAATAATATAATAAGATAGATGAGCGCGCAAGTACATAGCTACTCTTAATTTACATTCGTAAGATCACATCTCAAACATTTATCTCATCTACTAATTCATCTATCGGGTGACGTGAGACAACCTTTTGAGTTAGTGAATGACACTCAATGCAATTGGTTTAGTGGTTGTCACGTTTCAACTGATAGATGAATCAATTGTTGAGATTGACAGTTGAGATGTTGTCGTACAAATATAAATTAAGAGTGTGGATGTAATTGAACGCTCCTCTAATAAAAAGTACTAACCCCTTATTTGTTTGATTGGGAAATAGGGTTGAAAAAAATTGGATTTTTGTTGTTTGGTTGCAAGGAAAAACACCGTAAAAAAATTACAAAAAAAATTAAAAGGGAAATTTAATCTTTTCCATCACTATTTTTTCATAATAATTTAAAAGAAAATAAAAATTTAACAAACATAGTGTATTTTTAGCATAGATAAAATATTTTATTTTTAACTTTGATAATTGTTTAGGTGGTGTCTGTATAATTTTTTTTTTTATTTTCATGGAATTCTTCGTCAACCAAATGATTTAACTTTCCATCTATGACAATCAAACTTCGAGTTATTCGTTAAAATTTCTTTTCCTTCAACTATTCATTATATTTTCTTTGCATGTTATTTTGTTACAACCAAACGGAGCAGAAAAAACAACGAAAATAGGAAAAGATGACTAAACATTACATTTACTGTTTTTAAGAAAATAGTTGCCATTACAAATTTTCAGCAGTTTTGTTTCTCCTATTTAATTAATATTTAATTTCAAAATGCTTTTTAATGAAAAGTAAATGATATATTTATAGGATTGAGTTCTTGAAGGACATTAAATTTTTGTGAGACATAAAGACTTAATCTAGCGGTTGAGATTAAATTAGTTTTTAATTAAATATATAATGAATTAGCAAAAAAACACGGGGCGGTTGGTGAGTGACGGTTATCAATATTAACCGTTGGATTGATGAAAATCAACGGTTGAGATGATATCCTTCCGTCTCACATAAATGTATTGGTCCTCCTTGAACCTTTTCCTATATTTAAATATACAATTTTTTATGATTAAATGTGTTTCCATTTTAAAAGAAAAAGTGGGCTGATAAAATAAATAAAAATGGAACAAACTTATTTACTTCTTTTCATTTCAGTAGGGACATTTTGTGAAGAAAATAAGTCGGTGTTCGAATATTAATTTCCTGCAGAATCGCAGGAAAAAATTTGATTGTTCCAACTTCCAACGACTCGGATCAACCTGAAATCATTTGAATCGATTAAAATAATCAAAAACCAAAGAATAGGTTCATTTTTATAATCCATTTTAACAATTACGAGTTGAGTTGAAGAGAAATATTAAGGTTTTGTGAAAAGAACTCAAAATATGCACATATGGAGGAGCTAAGATGAAATTGAAGACAAAATTCCGATGATCGTCAACACACGTCTTGCGCGCTCAAAATCTGTAGATATGGAGCTGAGACGAAATTGAAGAAAAAATTTCGATAATCGCTCGTCTTGCACGCTCAAAATCTCCAGTTCGTTTGATTTGTTGGAAATATATATTACAGGAATTATGCAAATAACTGAACGACGATGAGACTAATCACAAAGTGTTAACAAAGTACTTAGAGCTTCAGTTAACAGTTTACTATGTAATGGATGTGCACTGTTAAATGAACAAACAGTACATCGGAGAAGATAACTATGCACTGTTATTTACGTTAATCAGACAACTAACATAGTGCAGTATGCTGTTGTTAACAATTTCACAAGAGCAAACTAGAAGCAGATCAATTACAACATAATACAACTAAGGATTATGTAGTAAGTAGCATCTTGCGCTGACTATTCAACCAAAGCGTAAGTAATCATACACTATTACACTAGCAGTAACAAACAGAGGATGAAAGCATACTTTAATAGGGATTGTATCATGTGGAACCCCTCCCTTTTTATGGATCCATGGATCCTCCTTTGCATCCGTTGATTATATTTTCTGTTTGCATTTTGGACGCACCAGATTGTGCCAGCGCATTAATGAGCATATTGAGCATGATCAGGATCCACCGGACTGATCTGCTCTTGGCGGCTGCTTCAGGGATCTGCATGTAATTATGTTTTAGGGGTCTCGATGTAATTTTACAATCTTGAGGGGTGTCTTTGTATTTTGTAAAAGTTGGGTCTGTCATGTACAAAACCAATTTCGCGCCTCGGGTGAATTCGATTGAGTTTTTCCCCAATTCACTTTTTGATCTGGCGATTGGCGATTTCAAGCTCGCCGGCGTTCGTTCCTTCTCCGGCGAAGCTCCGATCCTTCGTTCTACATGGTATCAGAGCGGGATTGATCGTCTTGTAAGTTTCTTGTACTCAGAACTTTGTCGATTTGTGTTTTCTTGTTTCTTGAACTCCAGTTTTTCCTATGGCTGCGGAATCGAGTACTGCTGCTAGTGTTTCTATCATGAGTCGCTTGGAGAGGGCTCTGTTTGTGAGTCCTAATGAGAACATATCAGTTTCTTTATTTTCTGAGAAGTTGATTGGATCTGAGAATTATATTCCTTGGAAGAAATCCATGGAGATGGTTCTTGATTTCAAGCATAAGCTTGCTTTTGTTAGAGGACGCATAGCTAAACCGACTGATGAGATTCAGTTAGAAAGTTGGACGGTGTAGCCGAGTTGTTCAGTCATAAGTTCAGTGTCACCAGAAATAGGCAAAGCTTTAGTTCACTCTGCAGATTGCATTCAAGCATGGTCAGAGTTGGAGAATAGATTTGCAACAACTAATGGACCTAGAATTTATGCTTTGCGTGAGGAAATAGCAGCCTTGAAACAAGGAGATATGAGCATTGAAGCTTATTATGGTAAACTGAGAACTTTGTGGGGAGATGAGGAAGCCTTGACTGATAACAAGTTGTGTGATCTTGGAGATGCATGCAAGTCAACAAAATGCTTGAATGATAGAAGAGTCATGGACAAAGTCATGAAGTTTCTTATGGGTTTGAATGAGGCTCATTTTCAGATAAGGAGTCAATGGATCCTTTACCTACCATTGACAAGGTCTATGCAATGATTATACAAGATGAAACACAGAGGGGAATTAACAGACCAGCTATCAGTGATGCATCAGCTATGTTCAGCAGTAATACTGGAAATAGTCAGAATCAGAACAACAAAGGCAATGATCAGTCAGGAAACAACAAAAAGGGAAAGAGGCCTGTTTGTGCACATTGTCAGATGGTTGGTCACACCAAGGAGAAATGCTTCAAACTCATGGTTATCCACCATGGCACAGGGCTTACAAAGGTCCTAAGAATGCTGTTAATAATGTTGTGACTGAATCTGGAAGTGCAGGACAAGATAATGCTTCAGATGCAAGTGTTAAAGAGTCTGCTCAAATGACATCAGTCCAGATGACACAGGAGCAAATAAGCAAGTTGATGAATCTGCTCAATGGCATCAATATGAATCATGAGCATGTTGCAGGTATCACATGTCTATCTTCCATTAAAAGTAATCAGGATGTATGGATTATAGATAGTGGTGCAACAGATCATATAACTCCATATGAAAATGTTCTTGAGGATGTGAGGCCTTTACAAATCCCATTTAGTGTATTAATGCCTACTGGTGATAGAGTTTCAGTAACTCATGCTGGAAATTGTGTCTTGACTGATAAGATCATTTTACATGGAGTTCTTCTGGTGCCTAAGATTAAGTTCAATCTTATATCTGTTGCAAAGTTAGCAAGTGATTCTGATTTGAAGGTTACTTTTACTGATAAATGCTGCGAAATACAGGACTCAGTAGGGGTGACTATGAAAGAGACTGGTGAACTAGTTGGAGGATTGTATCAGTTCAAAAGGGCAGTGAAGGCAAGTGTTTGACTGCACAGGCTGGGAAGAATCTAGATTTCATTTGGCATCAAAGATTAGGACATGTTCCTTTTGATAAACTGAGGTGTATTCCACAAGTAAAATGTAATAAAAGTTTACAATGTGACATTTGCCCTCAAGCAAGACAGAATAGACTTCCTTTTCATGAAAGTGTCTCTTCTAGCAGCTGTTTATTTGATTTAGTCCATGCAGATATCTGGGGACCCTATAAGGTTCCAACTCTTACTGGTGCAAGGTATTTTCTTACTGTTGTTGAAGATAAATCCAGATGTACATGGACTTATTTGATGGAGCATAAAGGATTAGCAGCTGATCAGCTTATGTGCTTCTTATTAATGGTTGAGACTCAGTTTGATAAGAAAGTGAAAGTTGTGAGAACAGATAATGGGCAGGAATTTTTGAGTCATAAGTTGGCTAACTTTTTTGTGTCAAAGGGTTGTTTACATCAGAGATCATGTGCTTACAGTCCTCAACAGAATGGCAGAGTTGAGAGAAAGCATAAACATCTTCTGGAAACAGCCAGGGCTCTGAAGTTTCAATCAAAAGTACCAGATTGTTATTGGGGTGATTGTGTTTTGACTGCAACATACATTATTAACAGGCTTCCATCAACAGTTTTGGCTGGAAAATCACCATTTGAGGTACTGTTTCAGAAAATACCTGATTATCAGCATTTGAAAGTTTTTGGATGCTTGTGTTACATGACAAATACTTTGCCAAATAAATCCAAATTTGAACCTAGAGCTCAGGCTTGTGTGTTCTTGGGGTACCCATTTGGACAGAAAGGATATAAGTTGCTGGACCTTACAAACAACAATATTCATGTGAGTAGAGATGTTGTATTTTTTGAAGATCAGTTCCCTTTCTCTGATGATAAGAGATCAGGTGCTTCTTCAAATCCAGTTATGCCAATATGTCCTACTGTGCCCAGAATCACTGATGATAATGAATTTCTAGATCATACTTCAACAGCTAATATTCATGATGCAGTTGTTCCTTCTGAACCTGCTCATGTTGAGAGTGATCAGGATAATACTACTCTGAGGAGATCTTCTAGGATTCCTAGACCATCAGTTCGACTGGAGGGTTATTTGTGTAATCAGGTGACAAACTCTTCATTGTACCCTATTCACAAATATGTTGATTACTCAGGTTGTTCTGTTAATTTTCAGCACTATGCTTTGCAACTAGCATCAGATGTTGAACCCACCAGTTTCAAACAGGCTCAGAAGTTTCCTGAATGGGTTCAGGCTATGGAAGCTGAACTAAAGGCCTTGCAAGAGAATGATACATGGGTCATAACTGATCTACCCAGAGACAAGAATCCTGTTGGGTGCAAATGGGTGTACAAGGTCAAAAGAAATTCAGATGGATCTGTTGAGAGATTTAAAGCCAGACTTGTAGCAAAGGGCTTCACACAAATGGAAGGCTTAGATTACAATGAAACTTTTGCACCTGTGGTCAAGATGACCACAGTGAGGACATTGTTGGCTGTGGCTGCTGTTAGAAATTGGCCATTGTTTCAATTGGATGTGAATAATGCATTCTTGCATGGCACCTTGGATGAAGAAGTATATATGTCATTACTCCTGGTTTTTATGGATCTGAAAAGCTCAGGGCAAAGTATGTAAATTGAGAAAAAGCCTTTATGGCTGAAGCAAGCTTCTAGGCAGTGGTATGCAAAATTCAGTGATGCTTTGATCAGGTTTGGTTTCACTCAGAGTCAGAATGATCATTCATTGTTTACCATTCATAATTCAGATGATTTTATTGCCTTGTTGGTTTATGTTGATGATGTGGTGCTGACTGGGACAAATTCTGAATTGATTGAGAAAGTCAAGTGTTTCATTAATTCTCAGTTCAAGATTAAGGATCTTGGTTGCTTGAAGTTCTTCCTTGGCATTGAAGTTGCCAGATCAGATAGTGGAATTTTTCTTAATCAAAGGAAATATATTCTTGATCTATTGTCTGAAGCTGGGATGCTTGGGTGCAAACCCTCTGTCTTACCAATGCAGACTGATCATAAGCTTGCTTTGTCCACTTCTGAATTGCTGGAGGATCCTTTATCTTACAGAAGGTTGGTTGGCCAACTCATTTATTTGTGTGTTACAAGACCTGACATCTGCTATGCTGTTCATATATTGAGCCAGTTCATGGCAAATCCCAGAGTTGATCACATGACTGCTGCTCATAAAGTCCTCAGATATCTCAAACAAGCACCTGCACAAGGATTATTCTACTCAGCCAAGTCATCTTTGGTTTTGTCTGCATATTGTGATGCAGATTGGGGTGCTTGCCCTCTCACACGCAAGTCAATCTCTGGTTATGCAGTAATGTTGGGTGATTCTCTGATTTCTTGGAAATCCAAAAAGCAAGCGATCGTGTCTCGTTCCTCTGCTGAAGCTGAGTATCGAGCTATGGCGAATGCTTGTTGTGAATTGGTTTGGATCCAGAGGCTCCTCCTTGATTTCCAGGTGCATATACCCACTCCAGTCAGCTTGTTTTGTGATAATGTGGCTGCCATGCACATTGTTCGTAATCCTGTATTCCATGAGCGCACTAAACACATCGAGTTGGACTGTCACCTGATTAGACAACATTTCTGTTCTGGCTTCATCACTCCTGAGTTCATCCCCTCCATGGATCAGCCTGCAGACATGCTTACAAAGGCTATCTCTTCTGATGGTTTGAGTCGATTGTGTTCCAAGCTCAAGGTTTCGAATGCTCTCCACACCTTGCGCTTGCGGGGGGATTAGAGCATGATCAGGATCCACCGGACTGATCTGCTCTTGGCGGCTGCTTCAGGGATCTGCATGTATGCAGGGATCTGCATGTAATTATGTTTTAGGGGTCTCGATGTAATTTTACAGTCTTGAGGGGTGTCTTTGTATTTTGTAAAAGTTGGGTCTGTCATGTACAAAACCAATTTTGCGCCTCAGATGAATTCGATTGAGTTTTTCCCCAATTCACTTTTTGATCTGGCGATTGGCGATTTCAAGCTCGCCGGCGTTCGTTCCTTCTCCGGCAAAGCTCCGATCCTTCGTTCTACAGAGCATATGCAACTCACGTGTGCATTTGTCATGTGCAACTCACGTGTGCATTTCAAAAATGCAAACACGTGGCACAATCTGGTGCGTCCAAAATGCAAACCTGAAATGCAATCAACGGATGCAAAGGGGGATCCATGGATCTATGAAAAGGAGGGGGTTCCACATGATACAACCCCTACTTTAATACTCAAATATTCTATTCATCTTTACTATACAATTAACACAAGCACTCATTCTGGGTACACGTTTCGGACTTCAGAACACGGAAAGTAAACATGCTAAAATCATCAGTGCAAAGTCAAACATACATTTTCACCCCACAATCAAACCGACAACAAGTATATGGATTTCAACGATTAGAAAAATTGTAAATTGAACAGTGTAGATGAATATAAACGTGAACAGTGCAAACGAAACAAAAATAAAAGGAATATACACAAAACCCAGATTTGGTATCATCCTCAGCCACATCATCAAAATAAAAAGAGGGAAATGAAAGTAGAAGAGAGGCAAAAGTAAATTTTAACAAATGAATCTCCACCGTCGATCTCTAAACCCTATATACACTTCCATCACAGCCTCTTCCTCCCAAACTCCTCCATCAGCGCCTCTTCCTCCAACCTCCTCCATCAGCGCCTCTTCCTCCAACCTCCTCCATCAGCGCTCTTCCGCCGGCCAAGCCTCCGTCTCCCGCTCTTCCTCCGTCCGCGCCTCCTCCACCGAACCTCCTCCATTAACACCTCCTTCACATAAGCTGTCACTTACCTTTGAAGCTTGTGATTGATTTATTTTGCTGCACTGCGTGAGACTCATACTTTTGTATTTTTCAGGTCTATGCTATGTTCAATCTCATGCTTAACTAGTCTTGGAGCTTATCTTTTGTCTTTGGAATGGTTAGTTTTATACAAGTATATTGAATCTCATGCTAAACTAATATATAGATGGTATTTGTCATCATATTATTCATATTACATCCATTTATTCAGATTCATGTTGGACATTGAATTCATAGATATCAAATAATAATATTTTTTTATGGCAGATACGCAAGCAACTTCCAATCGCCTTTCCGCGGAGAGGATTTGAGTGAGGTTCAAGACTCTTGATCCGCTGGAAACTCTAGTGAAATATTATGACTTTAGATTTGTGACATGAAAGTGACGATGTAAACAAAACTTGTTTTTTTGGATTGTATGACTTTAGTCCTGAATTCGCCTGGTGATGAGGATGAAGGGAATTTGCCTGCTAATGAAGATGAAGGGAGTTTGCACTGATGAGGATGAGGCAGATAGTAGCTCTGAAATGGAGTTTGATATTTAGGAGCTATTTTTAAAATTTGATAATTTTCTTCTTGGAGTTGTGGCTCATAACTCATGTAATCTTAAATATGGGCACTTTTTGAATTATATTTAATATAAAGAATATTTAAATTTATTTTTGTTTGTGTGACTAACAAACAATACATAGAGTGCATTTAATTAAGCTATGTTGCCCCAGAAAAAATATTGCAAAAGGTCAAATTATTTTATTTGACATTTACTTACGAGACATTATCATGTTGCATTCACTTACATAACTTCCCAAAATTCATGTTGTAAAATCTAGACTTTAAGCACAACGTAAGCTAATGCAACAGGAAAAATGTTGCAAAAGAGGTAAATACTAATGCAACATACAATACGAAGTATGTTGCACGACTTATGCAACACGTCTTATGACACATATTTTTGCGACATGTAGTATGTTGCATAACGCTTATGCAACACATTTCCACTCTTTTACAACATTTATCATTATGTTGCAAAGTCATAAAAATGGCGTAGTGCCTTGTCTCACCTATTGCAGTTGCTGCTCTTTCTTCTCATTGATTCTATATCCATCAGATGCTTTCAAGTCCATCATCGCACCTTCACATACTTGGGTTATATGATTTTACGCTCCTCGATCCATCCCATAATAGAAACTATGCAAGATCTGCTTGACGAGATGTTTCAAGCAGTAAACTAATACTTATTCTAGTCACACACTTGTCAAACACATTTATAATTCATGAAAACAGATCAGATGAAACCATCTATTATGTCATAACCTAAAACAGTTTTAATATGAGTCATCCGATCTTGAAAAATGGATGGCTCATATCTGCATCCGAATTTGAAATAAAATCATCATTTAAACATAAAAATAAATAAAAAATAAGTTTACAGGAAAATTAGTCATAAAATAATCATATGATCCTTCCAGTTGGAATAAAATAAAAATATTATGACTTACTAGTATTGAAAAAACCGACGTTAGAATAAGTTGAACAAACTAGAATGATTGGTCTAACAAAGTGCATGTCAATTGTATTATTTCCGATCACATTATAACTTTCTAGTATTGGCTTGTGGTTCATGAGAATAAAGTATGACGGAATGGTGGCACTCATAGAGAAATTATTTTATGTGTATAGTTACAAGAAAAATATATTTTATGGATAGTTTGGGGCACGCACGGTAAAAATAATTACTAAAAGGAATTGTGTTAGATGCCAAGTGCCGTCCATCCGACCATTCATACACAATGATAGCTGGTGCGCTGATCATTACTCTATTTAAAATATCAAATTCCCATGAATACTAATATTAAGAATCAAACTTAATGCTTACTTTATGTTATTTAGAGATACTATATAGGACTAAGCTAAACTAAAATGAATAAAAATAGATTTTTTTTAATAATATGATGTAATTTTAACTAGCTGCAATTAAAACTATGTAATTTTATAGAAACTCAAATACAAAAAATTTAAAACCGTTTAAAAAAAAGCCTAATTTTAATCATTAATAACTCAAATCGACATCATTTTATTTTTAAATAAAAACCAACACCAAATCGTAACATTCGTATCATTGGGCTTTGTTCTGGCCATTAAAACTATTTATTCATTCAAAGAAAAAAATTGTATATAATTACTTAATTACTAAAATGAAGAAATTTTGGGTAAACACGAGCGACTGAAGCGACGAGCAAGAGTATGAAGGAAATCGGAAATCGAAAATCAAAAAATCGGAGTGAGAAAGAAGCAGGTGCTTGAAGCGAAATCAATAGAAGTAAGACACGTCGCCGTTGTTGATTCTGTTGTACAATTACGCAGCTCGATTGACAGAATCAATGAACCCTAATTTACCAGATTTGAAACCTAAAATGAAGAAATTGAGAAAATACCAAACAAGAACAATTATACCGTGGTTATATGACCGTAAGGCCTTTGCTCCACGTTGAGCAATCTCTGTGCTCGAGAATCCACTAAGAATCACTGCCAAACACAGCTTGAATTACAGCCACCAATTGAACACCACAGATTCGAACAAGCCTCGAATCGTTACAGAATTCTCACAATCGAACACTCAATTACTCTGAACAAACTCGCCAGACGTTGCTGAGAACCGCTCGATCTTGACTCTTGGATTCTTGCACAATTTCGGGACTGAAATTGGATGCCCTAATGAGCTACGCTCCACCCCTTTTATCTTGTTTCCAGATTGAATCTGAGCCGTTGATTGACTTTTAATTCCAGTCGTTGATCAGCTCTCCGCGCCTTGACAAAACGACGTCGCTCAACTTATGAAACAATTCCTTGCTTCAACGCTGCGTTTTACTCCTGCTGCTTTACTAAACGCGCCGCTTCATCATGACTTGATTTGCTTAAGCATTGCTTCAGCAGTTGCTTCAGCAGCTTCATTCAACAATCCTCCACCTGAAGCTGCTACCTTCAATCAACTCGACAGCAATCTTAGTGAACTCTCAAACTCTGAGATTAGCGCTCATACCTGCAATACTCAACCAACTCCAAGCAACTTCAAACAGTGGTTAAATTTAGTCAAAGAAATCACCTTAGTACCCATATCTGCTGGGTTATCCTCAGTCTGAACTTTAACAATTTTAACAACACCATCTGACAACTTTTCTCTAATAAAGTGATACCTCACATCAATATGCTTAGTTCTATCATGGTACACAGGATTCTTACTCAAATATAGGGCAGACTGGCTATCAGTATAGATCATACCAAGAACAGCTGAAATTCTAGACTCTTTGATTAACCTTGCAACCATATACACTCTTTAACACATTCACATATAGCAACATATTCTGACTCAGTGGTAGAAAGAGTTACTATTGACTGCAAACCTGATTCCAAGATATGCAGTTCCTCCCCAATGTGAAATAGAATGCAGTGGTAGACTTTCTGGAGTCCTTATCACCTGCAAAATCAGCATCTACAAAGCCAGCTAGATCAAATGTAGCTGCCTTTTTACCATAGCACAACCCTACATCTAAAGTACTTGCAATATAAGAAATTACCCACTTCACTGCTAACCAATGTTCATAACCAGGACAAGACATAAACCTACTGATTACAGATATAGCAAAACTCAAGTCTGGCCTGGTACTTATCATAGCATACATTATAGAACCAACAGCATTTGCATAAGGAAATCTACTCATCCTTACCTTTTCATTTTCTGTTCTGGGCATTGATCTTTACTAAGATCAAAATGACCTGCTAAAGGCAAGCTAGCAGTCTTACAGTTATTCATACCAAATTTCTGCACCAATTTCTCCAAATATGGTTTCTGATGAATTTTAAACTGTTTTCATCTATTCCTTTCTATAACCATTCCTAGTATTTTCTAACAGGACCTAAGTCTTTCATGTCAAACACACTGTCAGCTTACTTCAGCACAGATATCTTATCAATGGATTTACTAATCAACAACATGTCATCCACATAGAGTAAAATATACACAGGCACATTTCCATCAAAACTGTAATAGAAACAAGCATCATATCACTTCTAGCAAATCCTATGCTGCATACAAAACCATCAAATTTCTTGTACCATGTCTGGACTTTGTTTAAGACCATATAATGACTTTTTAAGTAAACACACATGATCAGCAAACTTACTATCTACAAAACCATCAGGTTGTTTCATGTAAATAGTTTCTTCAAGATCACCATGTAAGAATGCAGTTTTTACATCTAGTTGTTCAACTTCTAAATCATAATAGGCAACAACAGCAAGCATTAACCTAATAGTTTTGAATTTAACAACAGGAGAAAATACCTCATTAAAGTCAATACCTTCCCTTTGGGTGTAACCTTTAGCACCAACCTGGCCTTGTATCTAGGAGGATCTTGACTGTTAACTCCTTCCTTCAATTTGAAGAGCCACCTACAATCCACCACCTTCTGGTGTGCAGGCTTCTTTACCAAGACCCAGGTGTTGTTCACCCTTAAGGACTGCATCTCTCTTCCATGGCTTCATCCACAGAGCCTTTTCTTTTGACATCACTGCTTGAATATGTTTCAGGTTCAACTGACTCACATCCCTGGAGCAATCAAGCAGTGAAAATTAGTTCAGCATAAGAAGTGTATCTCCTATTAGGACTATTTGCCTCCTCTCCCTATCTCTGACCAATTGGTACTCAGCCAACTGATCTTGAACTGTAGGTTCATGTAATTCCTCTTGATCACTGAGTTACCTCCTATCAGGTCCTCCCACCTGATTTGGAATTTCTGGTTGCCTTCATTATTCTCACTGAGCTCCCCAATATCAAAGTCAAATACTGTAGGTTGAGTAACAGGAGACTCATTTCAGCTTTGTCAGTTTTCTACATGGAAGATTCTTCATCAAATACCACATCTCTGCTCACAATAACTTTACTCCTGGTGATCCCTATCCCATAATCTATACCCTTTGTGCCAAATCCTGATGATAGCCTATCAGAACACACCTTACAGATCTGGATCCAACTTCCTTCTTTGGTATGAGCATAGCAGCACAACCAAAAATTTTCAAGTGACTCAGGCTAGGTTTCTTACCTGACCAGACTTCCATAGGACTCTTGTAGTCTAAAATCCTTGTGGAACTCTATTGTGCAAGTGAGCTGCAGTATACAAGGCATCTCCCCAAAAGATCTAGGTACTCCTGAGGTAAACAACAAACTTCTTACCTTTTCCAGCAAAGTCCTATTTACCTTTCTGCTACTCCATTCTGCTGAGGAGTATGTCTAACAGTTCTGTGCCTCATAATTCCTGCTTCCTTGCACAATCATCAAATTCCTGATTGCAAAATTCCATGCCATTATCTGTCTCAAGGCTTTTACCTTTACACCAGTCTGATTCTCTATCAATACCTTCCAATCTCTGAACTTTGCCATGCTTCATCCTTAGTTTCAACAGAAACACCCATATAAATCTAGAGCAATCATCTATGATGCTCATAAAATACCTGTTACCCATGGGTATCAACTGAAGCTGGTCCCCAGAGATCTGAATGAAGATACTCTAATCTTTCAGAGGATCTAAACTGACTGTAGGGAATTTAGTCCTATGTTGCTTGGCCTGTACACAAGGCTCACAGAATGGGGTCTGCTCTAGCTTGACATTTCCTAGTTGACCTGACTTATCAGAGCTGCTAAACCTGATTTACCAGCATGGCCAAGCCTTAAATGCCATTTGAATGACTCAGTCAGGGCAGGCATGGTGTTCATCACATTTCCTTCCCCTCTGTGGCAGTACTCACCTTCCAGGATATACAAACCTCCTAATTTCCTGCCTGTTAGAACTTCTTTCTTTCCCTTAATTACCTTTAATAATCCACCTTCTGCCACATACTTGCAGCCCAAATCATCTAAGACACCTAAGGAGATTAGATTTCTCCTAACCCAGGGACACATCTTACCTTGGTAAGTGTTACCAGTCCACCATGATTCAACCTCAAGGTCACTGACCCATACCTATAACTTGGCAAACCTGGTTATTACCCATAAAGACTTTTTCACTGCACACAGGCTGAAAATCATTAAACCAAGATTTAACAGGGCACATATGGTAAGAACAACCTGAATCCATGACCCATTGGTCACTTTCAGGTTTATCAGAAATACTAAGAACTTCAGGAACATTTCCTTGAAGTTCTTTGGTCAAAGCAACATTGGACTCATTCCCTTGGGAAGTCTTGTCCCTGTTTTGCCACTTATAACAGTTCTTTTTCAAATGACCAGTTTTATTACAATAAAAGCATTTCCTGGTCTCACCTCCTACTTTACTTTCCTTTTTCTTATCTGTTTTAGCTTTGGTCTCAGAATTGTTACTCTTGTTTTGATTCTTGTTACCAGACCCATTAGCTTTACCCTTAACAAACAGGTTAGACCCATTTTAGCTTTAGCCTGTTTAATCTCTAGCTCCCTAGTTCTCAATGCATTACACAACAGTCATAAGATGGAACATTACCAGTGTACTGAAAAGCATTTTTAACTACAGCATAATTATCAGGCAATGAGTTTTAGCAAGATCATCACAGAAGAAACATCATCTAATTGGTGAGGAGTACCAACTAACATCAAAGATAACTTCAAGAAATCATCCAAGTTATCATCAACAGATTTTGAAGCATCCATTTTAAAAGAAAATAAAGCAGCCTTAATGTAAGCAAGGTTAGATGTCACCTGGTTTGAGAATAGTTCATCCAACCTTTTCCAGATTTCCAACGCAGTCTTGCATGAGCAGATCTGCCTCAGAATTGCATCAGAAAGCCCCAAGATTATCAAATTCTTGGCTTCCTTTTCTATCTTGCTTTTCCTCTTCTTTTCTTCATCAGACCACTGTGTCTCAGGCTCCAAAGCTATGTCCACTTCCTGGTGAGACAACAAGGCCAGCATTCGAAGTTTCCAAACCTGGAAATCAGATTTCCCATCGAACTGCGCGATCTCTACTCTTCCTGGTGCCATTTTCCTGCAATCCAAGAAACCAAACGCAAACAGTACCAAAATCCAAGGAATTGCAACACCAAATCGAACAGATATTTTAAGAAAACCCGCTCTGATACCACTGTTGTACAATTACGCAGCTCGATTGACAGAATCAATGAACCCTAATTTACCAGATTTGAAACCTAAAATGAAGAAATTGAGAAAATACCAAACAAGAACAATTATACCGTGGTTATATGACCGTAAGGCCTTTACTCCACGTTGAGCAATCTCTGTGCTCGAGAATCCACTAAGAATCACTGCCAAACACAGCTTGAATTATAGCCACCAATTGAACACCACAGATTCGAACAAGCCTCGAATCGTTACAGAATTCTTCGCAATCGAACACTCAATTACTCTGAACAAACTCGCCAGACGTTGCTGAGAACCGCTCGATCTTGACTCTTGGATTCTTGCACAATTTCGGGACTGAAATTGGATGCCCTAATGAGCTACGCTCCACCCCTTTTATCTTGTTTCCAGATTGAATCTGAGCCGTTGATTGACTTTTAATTCCAGTCGTTGATCAGCTCTCCGCGCTTTGACAAAACGACGTCGCTCAACTTATGAAACAATTCCTTGCTTCAACGCTGCGTTTTACTCCAGCTGCTTTACTAAACGCGCCGCTTCATCATGACTTGATCTGCTTAAGCATTGCTTCAGCAGTTGCTTCAGCAGCTTCATTCAACAGATTCCATTGAAGAAAGCTTCATGTACTCACTTAGTGCTATCGAGATCATCGGACGTATCCGTTCTGGATTAAGGGCTTGGAAATTGTTGATATAATATTATATTGATAATGTGAAGTTTGGCGTATCCGTTTTGTTGTTGAAATGTTCATTAGATTTAGGCTTTTGAAATAGTTGTTGTATTTTATTATTGATACACTGTTTAGTTTGTCATCAATAATCCATTCATTACTAGCTTTTTGTTAATGACCCATCACTTGATTTAGGGTTTGAAATTGTTGTTGTATTTCTGTTAAGTGTGGCATCAGTTTGTTGTAGGTTTCTTGTTGTGAATTTTTGCATCAGTGAAGTTTCTTGTGAATTTTAAATGCAGGTATGGATGAAAATCAATTTTTAAAGCTTCTTAATGAACTATCTCACCTGCACGACCGAAAGACACGGCTTATTGATGAGCTTGATGACCTACGAACAGACATGGGGGATGATTTGAAGAGAGCAACAGAGACATTCAAATCAGATGAATTGGTTGATGTCAAGATATCCATAAGTATTGCAGCTGACATTCTCAATGCACAGCCTGACTTTTATGCTAGAGATGCAAGACATTTACAGCTTATCAGACTTTATCTGTTCAGACGCGATGTGAAACCAGAATCTTCTTTGCTTAATGAGGACGATGCTCTAGACGAGCTAATTGCTGCTGCATACACATATAACATCAAACTTGTGGTTCCTGGTGACAGTAATCCTAATTAGAACTGAGATTAGTAGATGTTTGATGCTGCTTTTTAATTTTCTACTCGACGTTGATTTTGTAAATTTGGTACTATGACTGTTTTTTGGTATTAGGTGATCATAACAGCCTTTTTCTTTTGAGGTTCACAATAACTTAAATTTCAGTTGTATGATTACTACTAGATAAATAGTTAGTACTATGTTAGTACTATGCTTTCAATTTAAATTTTATCACAATCATTAAATTTTCCAAAATCAAATATCATTATAATATTTACAGTAGATAGCAAATTTTTTTAACTGGACGGAGCCACCATATTTATTAATTTGATGGACCAAAACACATGGACCGTGGTTTGTACAAATTCTGGAGTATTTCGAGGGACCACAAGGCCAACCCTAATACCTAGGTAATAAGAGCCTTCACGTGCCGGCCGATTATAAGGTTCGACCTAATAACACGGAACAGGCTAAAGTATAAAATTTAAAGGCTCGGGCATACCCATGGCCTATTAATGCAACAAAGATCATAAAAATAAAATCATATTTGCTAGAAGAGTTAGACAAATCTTGAAGAGTACAATCCTTAATGAGGGACAACTAAATAAGGGATGAAGAAATCCTGGATGTGCCAATCACGTTATCATCCTAAGTTCTCGATTCATAGTTCTTATGAGTTAGATGAGACAGACCATTTCTGCAAAAGTTATGAAGGTGGAGCTTATCCCGATAAATACTAGTGATAACAGCTTTAGGTAAGTTCTCAATTGTAAAGTATTCCTTTGGTGGACTTATAGTGTAACCTATGCAGATGGCAACATGGTTTAGGGCTGTTGGAATTCGCTGGAGTTTCTGAACCCTAAAGACCTCAAACAGCAAGTCAATATCTTGGGAGTGTCGACAAGTAGGGTTGCCATTCCATCCTCTTTTCACATTAGGCATCTCTGCATGAGAGCTTTGTACCAATTTAACACCACTGTTAGTCTCCCTGTCTTTGTCCAAAGCTCTAGCAATGAATGTTAGAAGGGTATTTAGGGTGTCATCGTGAACAATTTCGACTATTGCATAGATAAATTCACCATTTCGTTTTCAAAAAATAGCCACCCCTATATTAGAATTATTTTTACTAATAATGAGAGCCTTTAAACAAATTTCACATTCACCCGGATCCCATAGTCTCCATATTCCATGAATAAGATTCACTTGTGGAGGAATATCGAGGAGGAAACTGATTGTTTTCATAAAAGTTGAATCAAAATGAAGGTCTGGGATGGAAGCAGCCATAATTCTAGCCCAAGATCGTACAACTTCAACCATATTCTTTTTTGTTCACCATGAAGATTACCATTTCGAGCCCTCCATATTTCCCATACCCCATAACAAGCCATGACAACCTTGAGATGATAGTACGTTTGACGCTTCTGATGGCTGTCTAACCAATGATGACAAAAGGAATGCAATGATAAGGGTCTAGCACAAGAGAAAGCATTTGCTAGCATCTGCCAAACATTTGTCGCCCATTTACCTTGAAAAAAGAGATGGTTAATATTTTCCTCAATAGAGTGGCAGCATTGGCATCTTGAAGCTATTAGAATATTTAGTCTCTTCATATTAGTATCCACGGGAAGACCTCGATGAATTAACCGCCAGACAAAAATGGATACTTTTAAGTTTTAAGTGGAATTCTCCGGAACTGCTCTCAGCCCATCTCATTCTAGCTGGGTAATTATTCCATCTGATATTAAGATAATATTCCTTAGCTGCATTAGGCAAGGACTCAAGAAAAATATGCCGTGTAGCTCTACTCTCTAGCACTTGCTTAATCGACTCTCCTTTGATATTATTGCGACATTGAAAGTTAAAATGAAAACAGAGCCGATCAACCAATATGGTTCCATCCCCCACTTCCCATATTGAGTGGTTTCTAAAGTACTGAATAAGATGGCGAATTGCATTCCATATCGGGGATTCGGATTTTTCGATAGTAAATCAAGACCTGGCAAACCGAGCCCATAAACTCTTCTGCTTTAAGAAATCCCATGCTAGCTTACCCTGAAAGGCCACCATACATTGCATGCCACCTGTTTCCTTCGTATTGGATCTGACGTCACGCTTTTAGGGTGGTACCTTAGGCGTAACAACCTTGCCAGCTGTATTATCCATTCTCTGCATCATGTTATACACCTTTTGTGAATATTTGGACGACGCCGTTTTCTTTCTAAATCCTCTTCCCATTTTTTCACTTGCAACATCCTCCAGCTTCCGAACACTCAATCCACCAGCATCTTTAGGCCGGCAAACCGTGTCAAAACTGATCCAATGGTGCTTTTTCACTATATCGGTATCCCATGAAAAATTATTAATAAGACTTTCTATTTTGTTGAGAGTGCCTCAAGGAATAGGAAGAACAGCCATGACATGCAGGCTCATAGAGCTAAGAACCGACTGTATAAGCACTACGCCATTTTGACACTAATGCGACTGAACATTAGCTGTCGCTTAAGACTGGAAACTGTCGCTTACATCCTATACGACCAAATGCCCGTCGTATAAGTTATGTCGCATTTGCTACGTAGTTTCGTTCTTATGCCACAGCAGGCCTTAAAAATTGTCGTAAGATTTCGGAACGTCCTATTTGCTGTCACGTTGGTTTTGTGTTGCAATGCTGCTATACGACTATACATTAACGTCGTCGTAATATACTTAAAAGACATTTTGAAATTAAAATATTTTGTTCATTAAGCTTGAGAATACATGTGCCTGGCTAATTTAGGTTTTCATTTTAACCATTTGTTTGATGTAATTGTATTTCTTAAAATAAAGATTAGATAATCGAAGAAATACACAGCCCTGAATTAGTTTTCAACATTTAGTACACATACGCATAAAGTACTTTCTAGCTTGTACAACAAAATGTTTTTTCTCCAAAAAGAGTCTAGTTACACTAAACAAACTTAATTTCAAAGCTTGCTATGAATCCAAGCTGCAACCTCTTGAAACAGTTGTTGAAGTACTCGCATGCTTTAAGCGGGTCAAACTCTTGAAGATCAGTTATTTTGATTGGCTGCGTGAGAGTCATTAGGAAAATGTAGAACAATGCTTTCAATCAGAGAGTCTGCCAAAATGAGTTAAAGCATATACCCTGAAGAAGTATGAGTTCCCGTAATTGACATCCCTAACACGGTTAGCAAATGCAGTATACGGATCTCTATCTTGAGCACGCACAGCTTCCTCAGCCATTTGCGTAACGATTTTGACATCTTCCTCACCAGGTCTCACATTCGTAGTGAACAGCTGATAGACAAGCTGCACAAATCATCACAATATAAACGTGGGTTAAAATATTGAAAACTGGACACAGTTAAGAAAAATGTGCTGCAGCTTGTAAGTTTCAGCAGTCAAACTAGTCCATGCTTTGACAGTTGATAATGCAGCCCTTTGAAAAAAATCAACCTGCAAGGCGATTTCAAGATCTGAAGGTGAGCAATCACCAGAAAAGGATCTTATGTACGCCCCAATATGTGTACCAACTTCAGCTCTTTTACCAGCGAGCATATCCGTCAGAACAGACGGTTTATAACCAAATATACCAATTTCTCCGGCAATAGTGGAACTCATTGAGCAGGAAATGTACCCACTTTCTGGAACGTCTGATAAACCTCCATAAGAAAAACCTGTAAACAAAATCTGCTCACAAAAACTGTAATACGTTAGTATTTCTTCCTGAAGACCAATGCCAGCTTACAAAATGCGGTCCATAAGTTATGAAAAAATAATAAGGACAGCAAATAATTTTAAACAGAACATTTATATACTCCAGAAATGGTGTCCTAAACATGGAAAGGACAGCAAACTCTGATATAAAATTGCTTAAGGTACATACTATGAGTGAACCAGTATACACCAGAGTAAAGAAGCAAGCAGTGAGCATTGGTTTACCCTGGAGCTGGTAGAGTTCGTATGATTTCTTCAGGAATGTTCTCGTCATCCCAGGGCATGACTAGATTATCTTCCTCCAGAAAATGTACTTTCTTCAAACAGGAATTTAATTGCTCGACTGATGCAGAGGCCCGGGGTTCAATAGCCTTGGTCGACGGCTGATGCGGATTCGAATCAGCAGAAGAATTTGTCAGAGAGTACATACGAGATTTACCTGATGGATGAACGGTCGATTAGCAGCTGGATTGTGTTGATGGAAGCCGTGGATTAGGTCTGAAACAGTAGAGCGGCGTTCGATGAGCCAGATGAGAAAGTGAAGAAGCCCTAGAGTGTAAATTTCATTCACCGCTATCAATTTTAGCTATAATTTTCATTTCCCTCCTCAAAATTTCAGATGTAAATGACTGAATTTTTTCACTTGCAAATATTTTGATACAATGTTACTAACTTTCTAGGCCTCTAACCCATTTTTCATTCACCACTCTCAATATTTGCTAATAATTTTCATTTCCCTCCCAAATTTTCAAGTGTAACTTGACTGAATTTTTCACTTACAAATATTTTGACAAAAATTGTTACTAACCCTCTAACCCATTTTCGTTTACCGCTCTTAATTTTTGCTATAACTTTCATTTGTCTTAAAATCTTAAATGTTGTAACTTAACTATTTTTTCACTTACAAGTACGTTGACTAAAAATATCCCTAACCCTTTCATCCATAAACTTTAACTCTTGATCATCGTAGTTAGAAGCCCATATCGATCAGTCCTTGTACTTGAATTCTCTAATCGATCCTTATTCCACTATTTTGGGTCTTAAGTCGTTGATTCCGATCCCATACCACAAATGTCACCCCATTCACATCACATTTTGAGTAAAAACGATGCGCTTGCGGTTGGCATGCTAAAAAACATAACTCGTGTACATAGTGTGGCGACCCATCGGCTTGTAATTGCATCATCTGTAAGAAGCACACATTTATTTCATTAATCATACAAGCTTATAAATATAAAATAATCAAATAAGTTAAAAAAATATACCCATAAACGAAAGTACGTAAAAAATCATTGACACAATCCTTATAAGGGCCACATTGATCAATTTTTACTAAAATATAATGTTACACTTAAGTGACAGAAACACGTTTGTTACAAGAGCCTCGTCACATAGGACAACTAAAGAGACTGGATATGGTTGTTGATTTACATTCAGTCGCAAAAGTTTACTTAAGTAACATCGTTTTCTCTGTCGTATTAGTACCGTCGTATAGGACTTCCAATGCGACACAATTTTAAGCGACGTGTAAATATTGTCACTTAGGATCTTAAGACACAGGTACAAACCCAACATCGTATAATCTGTCGCATTAGTGTCAAAATGGTGTAGTGAAGGGTCCGTCGCGCCGCCATTGATAGCAAACACCGCGACGAGCCCTGAATTCTATCACGAATCTTGTCAAGAAGGTAATTGAAATATGTTATTTTAACTTTATCTTGCATGAAAGGTGCACCGAGGTACAAGGTAGGGAGATCAGATTCTACAAAACAGTAAGTCTAATGATCTTAACCTTTCTATCCATTGGGATTCGTTTAGAAAAGAAAATATGACTCTTTGTGTAATTGAGGACTTGCCCAAAGACATCACAATTTTTTAAGAATACTCATCAGTCTCTTTATAGTCTAAGGGCAGCCTTTCGAGAAGATAAGAATGTCATCGGCAAATAATAAATGACTAATCTTCATAGCAAACCTCTTAGTGTTGAAAGTCTTCATCTCTCCTTTAGTACCCTTTTTGTTGATGGTTCTCGTAAGCCACTCCATAGCGATTAGGAAAAGGCTTGGAGATAGGGGATCCCCTTGTCTAACACCACAACTAGATTTAAACCACCCGTAAGTGCAGCCACCAGTGCAGCCACCCCATGCAATAGAATACCAGTTGTTAGAAATGCATCTAAATATTGTATCGCACCAAGTTTCGCTAAAGCCATAACATCTCATGATCCAAAGAATAAGGCTCCAAGAGATACGATCGTAAGCCTTCGACATATCAAGCTTAATGAGAATATTTCCATATGTATCATGTTTATGAAGATCATGAGTTAGATCATGAGCCAGTGCAAGATTTGCGTGAATATTACGACCTTTTACGAAGCCTGCTTGCTCTTCTCCAATAATAGAGGGTAACACTCCAGCTAGTCTGTTGCTTAGGATTCTCGAAATAATCTTGTGATTGACGTTACACAGACTTATCGGACGAAAGTGATCAATTCTAGTCGCGTTGTTACTCTTCGGGATGAGGGTTAAAATTTTGGCTTACCATGATTTGGGAATAGTAAGACCTCTGAAGAAACTTTGGATACTATTAATTAGATCATCAGAAATTACAGTCCAAAAGGTTAAATAAAATGGAATAGTAAATCCATCCAGACCCGGCGCTCCATCAGTATTCATATTGCGAATTGCCTCTAGAATCTCTTCGCTTTGAGGTACTTCTGAGAGCTTGCTGTTTAACTCCTCAGTAATAAAGGGATTAAAGTTCTCTAGATCCTCTAGCTGCGGAGGAGGCGTGTACCCATTGAACAGATGATTATAAAGTTTAACAGCTTCAGTTCCAATATCATCTCTGTTACTTGTAGTGGTTCCGTCATCCCGCTGGAGAGTTATATTCATACGACTTCTTTTAGCTTTGATAGTAGCATGAAAAAATATCGCATTCTTGTCTCCTTCCTTCAACCATGTGACTCTTGCTTTTTCTCTGGCCATGCATTCTTTCTGCCAAAGAATATCATCAAGCTGAGCTTTAAAGGTTTTAAGGTTTCGGTTCCCTTCTTCATTCCAATCCATTTGTAAGGCTCTCTCAGCCTTCAAAATCTCTTCAAGAAGCTGCTTCTCTTTCTGATTGAGGTCACCAAAGGCCTCCCAGTTGCATCTTTTAATGCATTTTTTCAATCGTTTAAGTTTTAGAGCAAAATTAACTAGGGCATATCATGAAGAGTCCCCTGCCAATTCTCAGTAACAATGAGTTTAAAGCTCGGATGTGACTCCCACATTCTATAATAATGAAATCTGGTACTGGCCTTTGTTTCATTCGTCACTTCAAACGACAGAGGGGAATGACTTTGGTGAATATCATTCTTTACCATTGGCTTCGCAGGTAACTCATGTTCAAGTATGTGTTTCGGTGTTGCATGGCTTTGCATAGGCTTTGTGATTACGTTGGATAGTTGCTGCTGAGTGTCGCTTGAACTATGCTCCCGTGTAGGCCTTTTCTTTTTGCAATCAGCCAAGGCATGACCGTGGATTTTACAATGTGAACAGTAAAATAAGTTTCCTTCCACTTCTATAGTTTGCCAAAAACTCGTATTATCTGGTAGAGCAATCCAAACCTTGTCCGGCACCGGTTGAGAAACATCAATTTCCACATATGCTCGGGCATGTCTAAGAGACACACATGCTTTTGTTCTTTAATCGATTTCTAAAATTTTTGCAAACGAACTAACAATGGCTCCAATATACCGAACGATGCAAAAGGGAGGAGGGAGACCCGGTAGACGAACCCACTTGGTTGTGGTTGTAGACTCCTTACGAGGGTTGTAGGCCGGCGTGTATCGAAATAGACGGAAACTTGCATGCTATATCTTCCGAGTTTGGGATGTCAATGCAGCGACCACATCATCCTCTGAGTCAAGGATAATAAGAAGATGTTGAAATAATACTCCTAGTGTTATCACTGTTTTGATTTGTGCTCAGGCTGAAAGCCAATGAGCCTTGTGTTATTAGAGGCAGTGTAGTGCTTCTTTGGTTTGTTTTTTGGTCAGTTTTACAGGTTTGGAAAAGTCTGAGAACTGAGCTCAAAAGTTTACTGAAGAATGCACAAAACGGCATCGTTTGAACTGGAGGGAATTGAGTTTTAAAATAAAAGCTTGTGTTAAGTGGAGCGACAACGTTTTGATAACAAAGCACAAAGCTGCGTCGTTTATTCATCATCCTCAAGCTCTCTGCAATTTGTTTAAATTGGGATCGAGCGCAAAATCTAGGTCACGCGATTTCAAAAGATTCCGAGAGCGATTCGATTGATTCTTGAAGATTTGAGCATCGAGATTGGAGCAGAGTCGTCGGTGTTGGTTGACGTCATTGATTGGCCGTCCGCTAGCTGAAGCCGCCGCTGTTAATGCTCTGAAGCAGTTCCTTGATTCGAAACAGGGAGTTGATTCGTAGCTTGATTTGTTGGTTGTTCTTGGTGTTGTTATTTGCTGTTAATCTCCGTTTCTAATTCGCTGTAAAACATTTGCCTTAGGGCCTTTTTTAGTGGATTGTTTGGTTGAGTCCCCCGAAGGGGCTCCGTGGTTTTTCTCCGGCGAATCGCCGGTTTCCACGTTAAAATCCTCTGTGTCTAGTTTGATTAAAGTCCTGCATTTGTTTGTTAAGTAATTCGTATTGCTTAAAAGGAAATATATTGAATTCCTGTTTTGCGGAACTTTTCTCATTGGCAAGATTTGATCTGTGCTGTTGCTGTAGCTTGTTCTGATCTGTTCTAGAGTTAATACTGAGTTTACATTGTGGTATCAGAGCGTTTAATCTGTTTTCTTGGGTCTGTGTAGCTCTAGAACAATTCTTGGATACAACTATTACTTCTTGTTTCTGAAAAATGTCAGACTTGACCAAGATTGAAAAATGGCATGGAACAGGTGACTTCAACCTGTGGAAGAGAAAGATGAGGGCTGTGCTCATAATGGAGAATCTATGGGATGCTGTAATCCAAGTTTGGCCAGCTGATCCCGCCCTGACTGCTGCTCAAAAGAAAGTCCTTGAAAGCAAGGCTTATTCTGCCATCTATGTAAAACTGGGTGATGATGTCATGATCAAGATCAATGACTTGCCTGAGGATCAGCCAAAGCTGTTATGGGAAACTTTGGATACTCTTTATTCCTCCACATCATTGCCAAGTAAGCTTACTTTGTTATGTAGGCTCATAAATTTTAAAATGGACACTGCTGTTTCTTTACAAGATAACTTGAATGTTTTTCTTAGGATTAATCAGGAATTAAAAAGGTGTAAGAAACCTATAGATCCTGAGTTGCAGGCTGTTATTTTGCTTAATTCTCTTCCTTCTCAGTTTGATAATCTCAGGGATGTCATAGAATATGCTAGAGATGAGGTCACTGTAGAAAAGATCACTGAAATGATCTGTAGGAAAGAAGAGCATATTAAGGCTTTTAAGTCTAAGGCAAACTCTAAAACAGAACCTAAGAATGAGGTTTTGGTTGTTAAAGGAAAGGGAAAGAAAAAGGGTAAGAAATCTGACAAATCTGATAAGTCTGAAAATAAAAACCCTAAGTCCCCTGCCGACAAGCCTGCTAGATTCTGTAATTATTGTAAAAAGGAAAATCACACCATTGAATACTGTTTTAAGAGGAAGAATGCAGAGAAAGAAAAATCTAAGGGCAAGAATCAGCAAGAAAATGCTAATGTTTGTGAAACTAAAGGTCATTATAAAGCTGAGCTCTTGTGTGTTGATTCTGAATTGCTTAGTGTGTCAGTTAGCAGTAATTCTTCTAATTGGATTCTAGACTCTGGGTGTACTATGCATGCTACTCCATATAAATTTCTGTTTTCTTCACTAACCCTCTGTGATGAAGGAAGTGTTAAGTTAGGAGATCAGACTACATTAAAGATCAAAGGTATGGGTTCTGTTCCTTTTGAATTTACATGATGGTACTGCTATTATCTTGCAAAATGTGAGATGGGTTCCTGATCTTAGAAGGAATTTGATGTCTGAATCTGTGTTTGATGACCTTGGCTGTGAAATAGTTACATCACATGGTGTTAAAAATGTAATTAGAAAAGGTCAGGTTATTATAAAGGCAAAGAATATAGGAGGACTTTACTCTGTTTTAATGTCTTCTGAATTGAATGCTGCTATTGACTCTAGCAAGAATCTGTCTGAAACTAAGCTATGGCATGCTAGACTAGGACATCTAGGAAAAACTGGTATGCATGAACTTTATAAATCTGGTATTATTTCCTTTAAACCTGAAATTCTGGATTTTTGTGAAACCTGTGTTATGGGAAAAAAGACAGCACACTCTTTTTCTAAATCTTCTTTTGCAGTTAATAATCCTTTAGAATATGTGCATACAGACCTTTGGGGTCCTGCACAGGTATCTACCATAGGAGGTAAGAGCTATTTTCTTTCAATTGTTGATCATTTTTCTAGAAAGGTGTGGGTGTATCTGTTAAAATCAAAGAATGAAGCTTTTGAAAATTTTAGTAAATGGAAAGTCTATGCAGAAAGTCAATCAAACCTTAAGCTGAAATGCATTAGAACTGATAATGGTTTAGAATTTTGTAACAAGGATTTTGATTCTTTATGTTCTGAATTTGGTATTAGAAGACATTTGACTGTTCCATACACCCCTCAGCAAAATGGTATTGCTGAGAGGATGAACAGAACCTTGCTTGAGAAAGCAAGGTGTCTGCTCTTTGATGCTGGACTGAAAAGTTCCCTTTGGGGGGAAGCTTTAATAACAGCTGCATATTTAGTTAATAGATCACCCTCTTCCTCAATTGATTTTAAAACTCCCCAGGAACTTTGGACAGGCAGTAAACCTAATTTAAATCACCTAAAAACTTTTGGCTGTTTGGCTTATGCACATATTAAATCTGGTAAGCTACAACCAAGAGCTCTTAAAGGAGTTTTCTTAGGATATCCTCAAGGTACAAAAGGCTATAAAATTTTTGCTTATTAAACCAGGAGGGTATCAGGTGATCATAGCTAGGTCTGTTAGTTTTAATGAAAAGTGTTTTATTTTAAGGAAAAAGCTAATCTTTCAAATGAGAATGCAGGTGAAATAGATCCTCTTAAGGATGCTTTTGACACACCTGCTGAGTTATCAGATCCTAATTCTGATGGAGGACATGGGGTAGATACATCAGTGAACAATGAAGGTAGCTGGTCAGGAGTATTTCCTACTGCTGATACAGGAGGGACTCAAACTGATCAAACTATGTCTTCAAATTACCAACCTCAGCAGGCAGGGGAGTCAGGTAACCAAGTTTTAGATATTAATACTGAAAATCCTGATTTTGATACTAGTGTGAATCTTGATGTGAATCTTGACTGCAATACTAGTGCAAATAGAGATGTATCAACTGCTGAAACTAGTCACCCTGCTGAAATTGTGCCTGTTAATAATCAAGATTTAGACAACTATCAACTTGCTAGGGATAAATCTGCTAGAATTAGAATTCCTAATACAAAGTATATCAATGATAAGTTTGTTAACTTGGTTGAAAACTTGAATGGTGCTGCTGAGTTTGCTATTTGTATTGCTGAAAATCTGAAATATCCCACTCCTGAAACTTTTGAACAAGCAATAAGTTCAAAGTTTTCAAATGATTGGAAGTTAGCTATGACTGAAGAAATTCAGTCAATGTATGATAATAATACATGGAAATTAGTTCCATTACCTAAAGATGCTAGGACAATAGATTCTAAATGGGTTTTTAAAATTAAAGAACCTAATAACCCTACTGAAACACCTAGATTTAAGGCCAGGTTAGTGGCCAAAGGTTTCTCACAAAGGGAGGGCATTGATTATACTGAAATATTTGCCCCTGTTGTTAAATATAAAACCTTGCGTCTTTTGTTAGCTATGACTTCACATTATAACTGGGAATTACACCAAATGGACGTAAAAACAGCCTTCCTTCATGGAGATCTGTTTGAGACAATTTATATGAGGCAACCAAAGGGCTTTGTGGATAAGAAGTACCCTTCTCATGTGTGTCTCTTGAAAAAGTCTATATATGGCTTAAAACAATCCCCACGTCAATGGAATAAGAAATTCCATTCTGTTATGATTAGCTTAGGTTTTTTGAGGAGTGAATATGATACTTGCTTGTATATGAAGAACTCTAAGAATAACCTGATTCTTTATGTGCTCCTGTATGTAGATGATATACTGATTATTAGTAACTTGATGAGTGCTATTTCAGATATAAAGTCTAAATTAAAACTACATTTTGAAATGAAAGATATGGGTGAAGCACAAAAGATTTTAGGAATAAAGATTATTAGAAACAGACCTGAGCGCATAATCTCCTTATCTCAAACAGACTACATACTTAAGGTTCTTGATAAATTTTCCATGCTAGATAATATAAAATCTTCACCTATACCATTAGGAGGACACTTGGAATTATCCAAGAATGATTGTCCATCTACTGAGTTAGCAAAAAGGGAAATGGGAAAAATACCTTATGATGTAGCTGTTGGCTCTATAATGTATATGATGTTGTGTACTAGACCTGACTTGGCTTTTGCAGTTTCTGTATTGAGCAGATATATGACAAACCCAGGTATGAAACACTGGCTAGCTATGAAATACTTATTGAGGTATATTTTTGGCACAAAAGATTTAGGTTTAGTATTTGGTAATAATGTTACTAAAGAACCTGAATTGCATGGCTTTGTTGACTCTGATTATGCCTCTAATAAGGATAACAGGAGATCAACTACCTCATTTTTCTTTACATGGGGTGGCAGCTGTATTTCCTGGAAATCACAGCTGCAACCTATTGTTGCACTCTCCTCTACTGAGGCTGAGTACATAGCAGCCTGTGAAGCCTCCAAGGAGGCTATTTGGTTGAAAGGTATCTTGCGTGAAATAGAAAATAAGGTTTATTTACCTAGATTGCATATGGATTCCCAGAGTGCTCTATGTTTGTGCAAGAATCCTGTTTTTCATGAAAGGTCTAAACACATATCTGTTAAATTTCATTTTATAAGAGATTTAGTTGAATCTGAAGAGCTTTTAGTTGAGAAAATTCCTGGAAGTTCTAACCCTGCGGATTTCGGAACAAAGATAGTTCCAGTAGCCAAATTTGAATTTTGCAGGAACTTTCTGAACATCAAGGAGGTGAACTGAAAGGGGAATTAGAGTTGAGCCTGACAGAACCTGTTGGAGTAAGCTCAACCACAAAGCTTTCTGACCAAACTGTTTTTGAAGTTTATCAGAAGTGTACCTTGGTAAGGTTATTAATTTTTAATGCTTCTTATCTGTTGACACAGTGAAAAAGGGAAGTGTACCTTTGTAAGGGAATTTGACCAGACAAAACACTTATAAACTAGGATTAGGAGGGTATATGTTGAAATAATACTCCTAGTGTTATCACTGTTTTGAACTGTGCTCAGGCTCAAAGCCAATGAGCCTTGTGTTAATAGAAGCAGTGTAGTGCTTCTTTGGTTTGTTTTTGATCAGTGTTGCAGGTTTGGAAAAGTCTGAAAACTGAACACAAAAGTTTACTGAAGAATGCACAAAACGGCATCGTTTGAACTGGAGGGAATAGAGTTTTAAAGTGAAAAGTGCGTTGAGTGGAGCGACAACGTTTTGATAACAAAGCTGCGTCGTTTGATTCGTCTCCTCAAGCGCTGTCTGCGTTTCATTTAAATTGGGGATCGAGCGCAAAATCTAGGTCACGCGATTTCAAAAGATTCCGAGAGCGATTCGATTGATTCTTGAAGATTTGAGCATCGAGATTGGAGCAGAGTCGTCGGTGTTGGTTGACGTCATTGATTGGCCGTCCGCTAGCTGAAGCCGCCGCTGTTAATGCTCTGAAGCAGTTCCTTGATTCGAAACAGGGAGTTGATTCGTAGCTTGATTTGTTGGTTGTTCTTGGTGTTGTTATTTGCTGTTAATCTCCGTTCTAATTCGCTGTAAAACATTTGCCTTAGGGCCGTTTTTAGTGGATTGTTTGGTTGAGTCCCCCGAAGGGGCTCCGTGGTTTTTCTCTGGCGAATCGCCGGTTTCCACGTTAAAATCCTCTGTGTCCAGTTTGATTAAAGTGCTCCATTCGTTTGTTAAGTAATTCATATTGCTTGTTGAATTCTTGTTTTGCGGAATTTTTCTCATTGACAAGATTTGATCTGTTCTATTGCTGGAGCTTGTTCTGATCTGTTCTAGGGTTTATACTGAGTTTACAGAAGATGTCTACCATCCCAAATGTCACAAATAGTTGCTCTACTCTTGATGTTCCACTCGGATTGGAAGACTTTACGTATCACATCTACCAGTGGGCGACCGATGGTAAACTTCGCTATAAGAGAATGCTGAAAGCTCCGAGCGCCTGCATCAAATTCAGAAAGGGTAAACGGAATTGAGGGCTTCCCTTCACAAGTCCCATATTGTCTCGCCGGAAGCGGGATGACATTGAAACGTGGTTTCACTTTTGGCTGTCCTGCAACGGATGCAAAGGTAGTCTTTGCAGTTGATGCGTTTACCGCCGCTATCAATTGGTTCACATCGGGTTGGCCATGACCATTTGGGTCTAGAGGTTTAGCAAGATGTGGAACGTGAAATTGAGGGTGGAACGTGAAATTGAGGAGGGAGGTGTTGCCATTGCCCCATCAGTTTGGGGCTTATCACGCCAATATGCAGGATCCGGATCTCAGCCTACAGCCGAGTAAATTCATAATTCAAAATTAATTGTTAAATCGACGTAATTCTAAACAATTTAAAAACTTTTAAATTTGACATCCACGTCCAATACTTTAAATCAACATAATTATGAAATATTTTAATTGAAATACTAAAAAAATTGCAAAAATTTCACAGGATTATGTTAAGATTAATTAGGTTGATTTGAGTGTCAAATAATAGTTTTCAAATTAGTGGGTGAATAACTCAAATTTTTTTGAGAGGGTGGTTTTGTCAAAAATTAGGTATTGAAGGGGTGGTTTTCAACAAAAAAATTTTGAGTCAACAAAGTCAATGAGAATTTTACCGGAATAAGTCGTCGGAACAGTACTTGGGTGTCAAATTTAAAAGTTTTTAAATTAGTGGGTGGTTAAGTCAAATTTTTTTTTGAGAGGGTGGTTTTGTCAAAAAACTGGTATTGGACAGGTGGTTATCGCTAAAAAATCCTATATTTAAAATATTTCATAATTATGTCTTCCTTAATTGTTGGTAGGGATGCACACACCCGGACCAGGAATCCGGACCGGATCGGACTGAATTTTTTCGAGTCGGTCCTCGGGTCGTATATTTGGAAAATATTGGGTTTCGAGTCGGTACGGGTCCAGACCGGATTAATTCGGTTCGGACCGGTTAAGACCGGAATATATTTTTTATAATTAAAATAAATAAATCCCATTACAAGATTCGATCTCATTACCTAATATCCACTTTGTCTAATTCTTGTGTAAATATAATATAATTATAATATTATACGTGAAATTTAATTTTAATTTTAAACAAAAAATAAAAATCAGGTTTTTCGGTCCGACCCGGGACCGGATCCGATTTAACCCGGACCGTATAATTTCGATCTGGTCCCGTCTTCAGTTCAATATATTCAAAATTTTCTGGTCATCGGGTCGATCCGGACCGACCTAATCCGGTCCGGTCCGGTTCCGACCGGATGTGCAACCCTAATTTTTGGTAACTAATTGAATTTCCATGCAATCCAAAGATCATGAAGGAGATTTAAACAAACAATGATTGTATTTTATGATCTCTTTTGTTTATTATACTCATTTATTTTTTATTTTAAAGTATGACGATTTATGGATACTGTTTAGTTTTCAATCAGAATAAATATATCATTTTGGTTGTTCAGATGATATGTTATAATTCACGAACCACACCACAATCAACTCATGAACCGTGACATGATGTATGATTATTATTATTATCATATATGTATATTTGATGAACCATCTCAAATCATAAACTTTGACACAATACAGGCATTAGTGATGTGTATTATACTATTATTGTATCTCATAATAAGAAAAATATTTGGTTCAAATGTTTGATATCGTATGGTTCATGAACCAAATTGCATCAGATCGTGAACCACGACACATTATTTTGTAAATTAGAATGTGTAAACTTGTTCGACATCAAGTACTATATCCAATGGTAATATTGATGTTTCTTTATATAACTCCCACTATTAATAAGTTTGTGTGTAAGATAAATTTTGTTGTACTCTGAACAAGATAGTTTTTTTATTTTTTAGGAGATTATGGTTCATGGATCATTTGATATTCTCAACGTTTAAAATTTCTGTTTGGTTCATGAACCAAACATATCTGACGACAAATCATAACACCAAATATTTTGTCTCATGTGCCCTTTAAACCTCTCATGTGCCTTGATGTTACAAATTTCAAAGATGTTGAAAGTATCAAAACATTTTTAGTCAATTTTTTTTTTTTGAGGAAAAGGCTATCAATCCAACCCAAGAAACAAACAAAACAAGACAAGAAGCCGAACAGCACAGATGCAACACAAACAGGCTACAAAAACTTTGGACCTCTAGGAATAGGCTCAGTAGAGTACCAAGACCACCTATCCAGTCTCGCACGACGACTCAAAGCATCAGCAGCGAAGCTCTCTCAAGACATGCACCGCCCTCCAGCCTTTGTTTCTGGCCAAAATATCCCAACACCTAAGTAACCACTCTCTAGGACCATTCTTGGCTTTGTCACCTGAGAATACCACCCAAACCGCTTCCAAAGAGTCAGATGCTATTGTCACCACCCCCTGCCACTCTCCTCAGCCAAGCAAAGAGCTTTAGCAATAGCCAACCCTTCGATATCCAGAACTGACTCCACCTCGGTCCGCCAATCAGCCTGAATACGGACAACCACATCGTCCTCACGAGCAACAATCGCCCAGCCTGATGATCTGTCATCCCTGCACCATGAGCCGTCACAGAAAATAACAAGTCCATCCATCAGCTCGTCGACTCGTTCCACCCCTATCCAGCTCCTCATTTCGCCCAAGTTCACGCACATATTGCTTTGGAAAAGCAACGATTTGACTTTGGTCACCACTTGATCAACATTCCACCCCACATTGCCATGGCGCACTTCGTTTCTGTCCATCCATAAAGCCCAGATGACGCAAATTAAAGTCCTGAACTGGTCATTAGGTAATCGCTCCCCACACCAACATAACCAATCCGGCGACCTACCCCCTGGCTGAGATACCCTCTCCAAATCCACACCTACACGACTGCAAATGGCTTTGCTCTTCCAGCAGTCACGCGCAATATGGAGCATTGACTCACCCTCATTGCCGCAATATAGACAAGCCAAATCCCCCGCACACCCTCTTCGCGCCAAGGCTGTTGCATCCGGAACACCTTCATGGAAGAATCTCCACGTAAACAATTTAATCTTGGTGTGATGTTTAGCAGCCATAGCTTCCTCCAGAAACGGGCACCTCCACTCTGATCCGATGATTCCCCACCCTCCTTCCGTCTTTCCAGCCATTCCCGGAGAGCCAGATCATACCCTGATTTCACAGTATATGTACCATCCCCTGACCCCTCCATCTCGGTCGCAAATCCGGGTCACTGTAAACTATTCCCCGCCCAACCACCTTTATCACCTTCATTAAGCTTCCCCACACGTGAGAAGGTCTATGCCCTTTTGTCGCTGAGAGAACCGAGCCCGCCGGAAAGTACTTTGCCTTAAGCACTTGAGAGACTAGTCTGTCCGGTTCATTCAGCAGCCTCCAGACCTGCTTCATGAGGAGCGCATCATTCATCAGTTCTGGACATCTCAATCCCAGACCCCCCTCCTTCTTGGACCGGTATAGGATCTCCTTCCGCACCCAGTGGATTGGTTTCGCGCTGCCTGAACTCGACCAGAAGAAATTCAAGGCCTTGCTTTCCAACGAGGCGGCAAACTCCAAGAGGGATTTTGTAGCTTTGCATTACGTACTGGGGGATCGCTTGAACCACCGCCTTTAATAATGTTTCCTTCCCAGAACGTGATAAGAATCGATTCTTCCAATTCGCAAGCTTTTTCCGGGTTTTCTCTTCAACCTCCTCAAATACCTGGCTCTTGTTCTGGCCCACAATTAATGGTAACCCCAAATATTTCGAATGACTCTCAACAATCCGCAGACCAAGCTCCCTGGTCATCCAATCCCGAAAGTCGGAGTCCACATTCGGGCTGCACACAGCTTCCGACTTTAGTATATTCACCTGCTGACCGGAGAGCCTCTCATAATCCGCAGCCTAACTTCACCCCTATCCGCTTTTAAAAAAATTAGGCTATCGTCCGCAAAGAAGAGATGAGTTATCGCCGGGCCCCCTCTGCTGACACTAATGCCGGAGATTTTCCCACAGGCTTGCAAATCCAGCAGCGCCCTCGACAGCCATTCAGCGCATATGACAAAAAGAAACGGGGAGATTGGGTCGCCTTGCCTTAGACCTCTCTCGGGCACGATCAGTCGGGATAATTCTTTATTCACTCGAACTCGATACTTGACTGATCTTACTGCTGTCATAACCAAATGAACCCAACCACTCGCAAACCCAAAGCTCCTCAGCACCCTCTCAATGAAACCCCATTCCATCCGGTCGTAGGCCTTGCTCATATCGAGTTTGAGCGATATGTAACCCTTTCCGATCTGCCTTCTAGTTCTAATAAAGTGAGAGATTTCATGAGCCAGAAGGGTGTTATCAGAAATTAATCTACCGTTGACGAATGCACTCTGGTTCTGGGATATCAGACTCGGAAGGATGGGGTTTGTTCTGAAACTGAAAAAGGATGAGGTTGAGTAGTGTTTTGATCGGCGTACGTCTTCGAGCTTAAGAACGATTGCGATTCAGTTTCAAATCTCCTCGATAGTTCAATCGGTTTTGTTTCCTCAAATCAAGGAAAACACTTAAAATACATGACTATCTTATGACTAATTTGTCCTCTCACCTATTTAATTAATATTTTCTATATTAAATTAATTAAATTATTTTAATTTCGGTTACAGATCTGAACCATTTATTTTTTACAATCGGGTGAATCAAATTCTGTTTTATGTTACATCTGATAGTCCGTTTCACTTGATCCGCTCTCGAAAGTATTATACTCATTTAAGTTAATATCATTTAATCGGACTTATTTTAACATGATCGTCCGTAAAAATTATATTTTTAACCATCAATAAGCTTCAACAAGCAACTAAGTCTAGGAATTCCAACTGTAATAAAATAGGATCATCTATAATGTAAGAATAGGTTCGTGAGGGATGAGAAGTTTTTGTAAAAAGGAAGACATAATCTCAACCATTGATTTGATCAATTCGACGGTTGAGATTAAGTTATTTCTTAATAAACCTGGACGAATCGGATTTGTAAAAAACACGGATGGTTGAATTTTGTTATTTTTTGATTAAATCTCAATCGTTGCATTATTAGTAATCAACGATCGAGGTTTTATCTCACCGTCTTACAAATACTTACACTTCCTTCTTGAACTTTTTCCATATACTATATATCTGTCTAGAGGTTGTAAATAATTTTGTTCAGTATTTTAATTAATATTCAGGTCTTGCTTTATACAGTATTGCTAACAATAATATCATTAATCATATCGACTGAATTATTTAATCGTGTGGTTTCCAGTGATTCAAAATTTTCAATTTAAATGTGGTTTGTACCTGAAACAAAGCCTAGCAGTTATCACAAACTTGTCCACATATCCTGCACTTCAGTTAATCTAGGGATGAGGGTAATACATGAAATCATTATTAATTATCAGTAGCTCCGATTAATTCAGCAACTTGATTTACTTCCAAATATGAATATAATAATTCAATCTTATAAGTTAATAAAAACAATTACATATGAGGACATGAATCAAAAAGTAATGATGGAAAAATCAGATATCTAATTGTACTCATTTCGTAGTAGAAATCCATACACCAAAGCCTTCTGTGAGACAAAAGATAACTTCTGCCTCAAAATAAAGAAAGCTGCCGGAAACTCGATTGCTTTGGTCTCCGCCCATATCGCCGCTACCGTCTTGATCAGCTGATCCGCCCACGCTCCAAAACCTCCTTAAGACTTCATGATGAAAGGTAGAAAAAAAAGTCTGTTCACTGAACATCTAACCTCATACCTATCAATCTTTCTGTCTTCTGCTCTCCTGGCTGCCTCTCCAGACCGCAGCTCTGCACCTTCCGTAAAAGGATACATCTATACAAAAATCCCTACTAGCGTCCCACGCAGGTACAAAATTGCTACTGACTTCCCTCCTCTATAGTGAAGGCCTACAACCTCTATTTTAAGCCCCATATGAATATTGAAATTCAAAATTAATATGCATTTGGATCCATTGATAGAAACTAGCTGCCACCGATTCAGAGTACCATTAAACTAACATTCCAACATACCATCGTCATGGAGGTGGTGAGTAGGGGTGTAAATGAGTCGAGCCGAGCCGAGCATCAACATGCTCGAGCTCGGCTCGTCAAATTTTTAAGCTGCCCGAGCTCGAGCTCGTCGAGCTTCCATAAATCTTGCTCGAGCTCGGCTCGTTAAATTTTCACTTACTCGAGCTCGGCTCGCGAGCTGCTCGATAAAAACTCAATTTTCTTGAAAAATTATAAAATATTCGAGCTCTAATTCAAGCTCAATAGAGCTCGCAACTCATGCTCAATACAAGCTCAATAGAGCTCAAATCGAGCCAGGAGATGTGAAATTATCGAACGAATGGGTTGTATATTTATTCACCTTTCTCTGCTGATTACTTTTAGCTTTGGGCGATGTGGGATCATAATCCGCGGACCCTTAAGGATTATTTCCGCGGACCCTTAAGAATTAACAGATATTTTTACAAATGGTTTTTCTTTTACTTAACCACTACTCATTGACTAAGAGTCTAATACACAATGATCTGAGTTAAGAATTAATATCTTGATTATTTATTATTTTTCGATATTGACTACAATGAGTATAAATTCAATTAGGCAGAAAAATCTTATGCCTCAATAATCAGTAAATCCAAAATAAACAGAGAAATTATTACAAATGGAGAATAGAAATTATTTATGTACATACATGTGCTATTATAGTATTATTAGCTGGCACAATAAATCATCAGTTGTAGCTGCTGATCAAATTAGTTATCCATTCTGTGCAAGAAAAATCCCTTATCATCATATTTTTATGTTTTATTCCATCTGCATTTTCTCTCATTTACAATCCAATCATTCTTGCTCTATTTTATGATAAAATTGTTTAAGTTATTGTATCATATTTATGTTAAATTTAGATAGTATAGATGTTTTTCTTGGGATTCATTGGTTTTTAGTTGTCGATGTGAGTATAGCTGCATTAGTCGAGTATTTCAAAAAAATAATATTTATAATACAAATACATAAATTTGAGTATTAAATGAATTCTAAACAATTATAAATATTTTTAAACAAATTAATTATATCAATATAAACAATTAAAACAAACTATCATTATATGTATTATAAATATCATATTCATATTCGAGCATATAATCGAGCATTAATCGAGCTTCAATCGAGTTGTTCACGAACATAAACGAGCCGAGCACCCCTCTGCTCATGTTCGGTTCGTTTATTAATCGAGCTGAGAAACTATGCTCAAGCTCGGCTTGTTTATTATCGAGCCGAGCTTTGACCGAGCTTTGACCGAGCTTGCTCGCGAGTAGCTCACGAACGCTCGGCTCATTGACACCCCTAGTGGTGAGGTACTCCATGTGTCCCATATTATAGTAAACATTTTTATTTTGAGTCTCTCGGTTTATTCTCACTTTCACATTAATTTTTTTCACATCGTTTAACTATATTACTTTTAAACTTCTTTTATTATTTATTATCAATCAAATTATTTTTTATTTAATTTTTCTTTCACAACGCTTCTCTTTCTTCATTTATTATATTTTTAAATTCAATTTTCAGTGTTTTATACACCATATTTCATCTCCCATCATTTTCTTCTTTAATCTACCTACCCAAAGCCACATATTTTAGCTAATTCGGTGTTTATACACCTTTGTTTATCTACATTCTTTGGGAAAATTATCTAGATTATTAAGTTTTAGTTTAAGTATTTCATTTTTGTCAAGTTTGGGTTTTAATTTCAAAATGTCACCTTTTTAATATCTCACTGTTTCAAACCGCAGAATCTCCGTGTAGACGAAATGACATGGCATTTTGATCCTATGTTGCGTGACAAGTTTGCGTCCAAATGAAAAGTTTTAAAATATTTGGGATCCCGCTGTTTGAAACCGCGGAAACACCTAGATTTAGGGATCC